>LOEQ01012987.1:6322-20489 GCA_001685075.1 Bramus lutescens
GCATACATAGAGGCAGAATGTTGTATACATAATAAATAAATCTTAAAAAAAAGACACAGCATTCCCTAAAATTCTTTAACTCTGATATCACATAAATGAAGGTAACCGTGACAAGCCTGACCTCTATTTTGTTCATAGCACTCTACTTTAAGAAGCTAATATAAATAGGTTCTCAGTTACCCTAGGATACATGGAGTATATATGATGATGTCATATGCAAATGCATGTGCTAAATTAATCAAAGTCATTAAAAATTCAGAAGATTAGCTTACCTATAAGGTACAAAATGTAATATTAGCTGGTCTTTCTAAACAAATCAATTTAGATAAGACATAATCCACAATCTTGTATATTTGCCTTCTGTGATACCTTTAAATACAGCTTATAAAAAGTTGATGAAAGTTTAAGGTGGTACTTAGAATAGGGGCCACTTGAATGCATTTAGATTTTTGTATAGATGTGAATAATGCAGTCTCTAAGTTACTGCTTAACATTTCTTTTTGATAAAATGAACCTGTCAGTGTCTGCGGGAATTTGGCTACTTGTGCCTTACTTTTAATATTGGTTCAGTTGATAACGCAACCATTTTCTGGATAATATTATCCTATTTATATTTTCCTTGGTATTTATATTTCATTTCTAAGGAGTTTTCTCCTTTTTATGGATGAATGTCAGTCCACAGCTCAGAACACATGGCTCCCTGTAAGGAGTGAACTCTAGGGGTAGATTTCAATGCAGATTTCATTTCTCTCTCTCAAGGTAGCTCAAGTGGGTCATTTACTGACCCCAAAGGGAACCATTTCTTCAGCTGCAGCTAATTGTACTTATTCCAGAGGGACACGAAGACAAGTTCTGACTGTACAGCTGATTGCATAATCACAGTGCTCGTCATGGCCATGCTAACTACCCTGTACAATGCCAACTGCTCAGTATTATCACTAATTTCATCATCATTTCTAGGGGATCCGTACCTGTTACTTACATTTTAAAATGGCTCTTGTTCCATTAAATTACCATTTCTGGAGCTCTGCATGAGCTGGGATTGAGGTGACAGCCAGGGATGAACCGTCCTTGGCGTGCCTGTGCCCTCACTGGGCACGAGGTTCTCCAGTGTTCAACCTCACTTCCCTTTAGGAGTTTCACACCCACAGTTACTTGAGATGGACATGTTACCTCTTCATAGTCTAAAACCTTCAAAGACACACATGGCCCCCAGGTTTTTAGATAGGAACTGCAGGATGGATTAGTACGACACTTTTGATTTAAACTCCATGTTGAGATATGTAGTTCAGAAGCATAAGATTTGTCACTTTCAAAACGGTCCATTTGAATAGGTTTAGACCGTTTACAGAATCATGCAATTGTGAACACTAATTATGAGATTTTTTTCTGTTTTGTCAAGAAATCTTTTCTCCACTGTTACTCCACTTTATCTCTTTAGTATCTGCACTGCAAACAGCCCTCAGTCTTTTGGGCCTCACTACTGATCTTTCCCCTCTTGAGGATTTGGATCTCACTACTGAATTTTCCCATCCTGAGGACTTCACGGGACGAGAACAGCAGCACTGACACAGTAGTGAGCTCTTCTGCCTGCTGATTTTCCCTGAGCTCGTTTCCTAGGACCATCCATGTGCTAACATGTATTTGATTCATTTTTCTGACTCTTATTCCATTTTGTGGCTGCGTCTTGACTTTTCAGTCTGTGCATTATGGATGGGTTTCTCTTTGCAGCTGTCCAAATGACACTGTTCTGAAGACACACATGCACATTTCATACAGAGATGCTTTTATTTCTCTTGTGTGTGCACTTAGGAACAGATGTGTTGGTCATATGCAATTCTACACTAGGGTTTTTGAGAGCAGTTGCTGAAGGTGGATGCTTAAAAGAAATCCCACACTAGCTCAGAATTGAGTATAATAGAGGCTTATTTATTTAAGGGTAGAATCACAGATTACAGTCCAGAGGAGAGGCCGGATATGCACTTTACATTGCCATATATAGTAGAAGAGGCCACACCCAAGTGGGCGGGTAACTTAAAGGCTACTGGCTGTAGGAATTCCTACAGCACCCCCTTTTGTTTAAATAAGAAAGTTTTAAACTTAATACAAAATTATATACAATAAGAACAAATTTCAGGTATAAAATTTAGAATTACAACAGCATAAACAATATCAAGCAAGAAACGTGTAATAAATGTTTTAATAATTATCCTATCCTAATGAATTTAAGTCTTATATAATAAATAACTTGGCTAAGTCATGAGAGGAAAGTAACTAGAACTATCTAGTCTTTAACCCCATTGAATACCTGAGAAGGGAAATAATATTACTTGAGTAAGCATGAAGTGCAATCAAGCAACTTCCAAATTGTGCAAAAATGGCAGAAACAACTGGCTACCTGGACAATTACCCAAAGTCTCATTTGCAACATTGGAGCAACCAACTTTGGTAAGATTTGACAGTCTTTTTTTTTGAATCCTGCTTGTTTTGTTTGGACATTGTGCATTTTACCAGTGGTCAGTGCATGGGCAGTTCCTTGCTTTGCCAAGAAGAAAACAAGTTCCAAGTGGAGTGTCTTTGGTGCTCATATTCTCTGGGGAATAGATCATTGCTGCCAGGAGCAATCATACCTCACGTCAACAGAACCCTAAGTTATTTAAATGCCATATTTTACAACTCTTGGAAGTGGTTGAAGATTACCTATCTGTGTAGACTGATTTCTAATGCATGAGCTCAACTCCTTTACTTTCCTAACCAATGCTTGAGGGTTCTGCTCTCCCTTCTCTCTCGTCTCCTGCTGTCAATGTTTATCGTTTGGTAGTCAGCTATGCTGAGTTGAAAGTGATGTGCAATTGTTCTGAATTTTCTGTAATAAATAGTGATGCTGAAGATTTTTTGGTGCTTGTTGACAATTTGGAAAACCTCCGGAAAAATGTCATTTCAAATATTTTATCACTGGAAGACTGGATTCATTATTCTTTTAAATTGCTAAATAGCAAGAATTCTTCATATAGTCTAAGTATGAAGCTTTTATCTAATAACTGATTTGTAAATGTTTTTTGCATTATGTATATCATCTTTGTACTGTTTTTTGAGGTATATAATTTAATTATATTTAAGTTTTTTGTTTACTCTGGTTTTAGTCTCTAAGAAACTATTATATAGCTCAAAATTATGAAGTTTATCTGAGTTTTTTTTTCAAGTTTATTCTAATACTTAGCCATTGCCTTTAGGGCTGTGATTTTTTTTGTTGTTGTCTTTATTCTGTGGTTTGAGATAAGCAGTAAACTTCATTCTGTAAGTGCACTGTTTTTTTAAAGCCATTCTTTCATGGTGTAAATCTTGACTTGAATTTGTATCTGTACTTATAAAAGGCCTTCAGGCTGGATCGATGGCTCAGCAGGTAAGAGGGCTTACAGCCTTTGCAGAGTACTTCAGATCAGTCCCCAGCTTCCATACTGGGTGTTAACTGTACCAGATTCACAGGCAACCTCGGGCACTCTCACTTATATGTTTGTGCTTGTCTGCATGCATACGTGTGTGTGTGTGTGCATTCACATACCCACCCAACCCTACACACACACAATTTAAAGAATAAACTTTAAAAAATTGTAAGGTATTTATACTGATATATGGAAGCTAAAAATTTATGTTCTCAAATATATTGTTTTTAGTTTTCTGTTAGTATTACTAGAAAGCAGTTTGGAGTCATAGAAATTTGATTCTCATGTGTACAAGAGTAATTTCAGTGTAAACTAGAGAAAAACTCAGAGTTTGATGCAATATGTATGTATACATATATATATTCAATGAACATGTATATAATTGAAAAATAAATTACATATATATGGTTATTTTCCATTATTACTGTTAGTAAGTGTTTAGGAACTAATATTCACTTTAAATCATATGATTAAGTACCATAGTTTTATGAGTTAATGATATACAAATTGAAATAGATAATATAAGCAATATGAAATTAGTCTTTTACAGGCATGCATGATTTTAGTGGTTCTCAACCTGTGGGCATCTGCTTCTCTGATGGTCACACACTAGAAATCCCAAATATCAGATGTTTACATTGTGATTCATAACAGCAGTGAATAACAGTTATGAAGTAGCAACAAAATAATTTTATGGTTGGGGTCACCACAACATGAGGAACTGTGTTAAAGTGTCACAACGTCCGGAAGGTTGGGAGCCACTGCTCTAGAACATCCACAGAATATCTCCCACGGATTCTCAGATGACTTTTGCACACATATTAGGTCAAGTAAATTCTAAGATGATTTTCTGTTAGAGACCGTCTCCCAGCCATTGTTACAGGATTGTGTCTTATGAAGATGCATTGTTTTCCAAATTCCCTGGGGAAGTTAAACCTGTTTTAAGTTGAGTAGAGAACAGAGAACCAGGAATCAAAGAGTGAGACAGAGAGAACCATAGGAAGCTCCAGCTGCTCCTATCTTTTCTGTTACATTTTAATTTTCAAATTCTCTTTGGCTCATGTGTGTGTTCACATGATTATGATGGTTTATGTGTGGGGGTGCATCTGAGACCCAGGGCTAACGTCAGGTGTCTTCCTCAATTATCCCCACATTATATAATGAGCTAGGGTTGGGCCCTGGAGCTCAAAGCTCACCCATTTGTCTCACCCAGCTGGCCAGCTTGCTTCTGGGATGTCCTCTCTCCTCCCCCAGCATGGAGATTTCCGGCAGGCCCCATCCTTCCTGGCATATTCCCTATCCTGGAAACCTGAACTCTGCTCCTTACGTAGGCACAGCATGTTCTTTACCAACTAAGCTCTCTCTCCAGCCCCTTCAACTTGTCTTGTTTTTAGTCAACTATGTAACTGGAAACCGTTCACTTAATTGTCCATATATTCTCATTTTAATTTACAGTAAGAAAAGTCAGCTGAGAGTGTAATTTTTGGTGCCTGGAGTTGAATTTGCCAGGAAAGCAGAGCAGCCTCAGAGGCCTTGCTTCGGGAAACATCTCTTTTCTGGCCGCTGTCCAGAGTTTAGACTTGGCAGCACCAAGGACACAGTGTAAGGTGTGTTTTTTTGACTGAATAGTTGGAAAAAGTGTTTTGATTTGTGGCTTGTTTCCTTTTACTTTGTTTTTCTTGGTTTGAATTTTTGCTTCTGGCAATGAACATGGGTTATGAACATGGGTTATGAACATGACTTTTTGTTAGGGAAGGCACAATTATAATGAGAAAATGTTTTACATGTTTTTATATTGTGTAATTTAAACATATTTAAGTAAATCAAGATTCATAAGCTATGGATTTTTATCTAACTTATTTTAAAAATAGTACTGTACTATTGTGTACTGACTTATTACCACTTTTAGCATGTAGTCTCTTGATACTTGGTACATTATTATACTTTAGTAGATTACAATATTTTGGTAATTACTTATTGGTTTTAATCAATGTTGCAATTTATTAATTAGTGAACATAAAATTAGCTATACCACATAACGTTCACTGTTCCTTAATTCACTGACACATTGCTCCAAAGGCGGTATAGAGAGGAAACACAGCGTAAGTCCTCCTCTTACGCTGGACCACTCATTTCCTTCCTAAGCCCCATGCACCAATCACAGCCTGTCAGAGGCTCTCCAGTTCTTCAGGCTGAAACCTGAGGCTCTGAAATCCGCAAGGCTTTCTTTACAAAACCTGTCCCCATGTTTCCTTTCTAATTCCATCTCTGTTCTTAGACCCATTCGTTTGCTCCAGGCCCCCCGATTTCAGCAAACTTGAGCTTGCTGTTCTGTTTTTTTAGCACTGAATTAGAATGTTGCCATCTATTTGTATTGAAAGATCCCTTTCTGGCTAGAAACCCTGCCATCAACCTATTGTTTTCTATCCTGTAGTTTCAATCAGTATTTAATAAGTCTCATATTTTGTACTTACCTGGCTTATTATGGTTGTCACCATCAAGAATGTAAGACGTAATTGGGGTTTATTGTGAAATGTGCCACAAACCCTCCTGTGTTTGAACACTTGGTGCTTTGTGGGGAGGCTGTAGAATCTTTGGGAGTTGAGGTTTAATGGAGGAAGTAATTCAGTGGGCCATCGGGTGTTCAGGTTGGCCATGCTCCCTGCCCTATCTATCCTTCATGATCCATCACGCTCCTGACCTGTGGCTGGCTGCACTGTGACATGTGTCTCCCGCCATGCCTGCAGGGTTATGGGGGCCTGTGTCCTTAATATTAATACTGAGCCAAGATAAACCCTACTGTAGGTCTTTTCTTGTGAGGTTATTTGATGGCAGAAAGAAAAGAAAAGAATGCACTATGTGATGTCTGTACTCAGTCTCTGCTGACTATTGTTTGAGCCATGAGTGAATTCATAATCATCTGTAAAGCGCATAGTAAGAGTTAAATACTGCTAGATTGTGATGAAACCAAATGCTGTACATAGTTCTTGTCTTGATAAATACAGTTTAATAAAGAAAACGTAATTACAGCAGCCATTTTTTATTTTTTACCATGGTGTGTTATAAAGACATGCAACAAAATGCTGTATTGACCTGAATTAGAATATGGTGTATTCAAGAAATGCTTTCTGGATAAATGATTAACAGTTAGTGTAGCCTTGGATATTAATATATTCATATATTCATGTACACAAACCCATATCTCAATGTCTTAAAACCCTAAAAGTTTATTTCTTACCCAGGCAGTATTCCTAAAATGGGTTAGTGGGAAAGCTTAAGTGCCCCCAGCACCTGAGAATACCCCCTACGATCGCTACAACCCCTGAGCAAATCCCCCACTATCACTACAATCCCTGAGCATATCCCCCACGATCACCACAGCAGTAAGAGAGAAGACCATCTCCACGATCACCTCAACCCCTGAGCATACCCCCCATGATCACCACAACACCTGAGCATACCCCCACGATCACCACAGCACCTGAGCATACCCCATGATCACCACAGCACCTAAGCATAACCCCCACGATCACGTCAACACCTGAGCATACCCCCCACGATCACCACAGCAGTGAGAGAGAAGACCATCTCCACGATCACCTCAACCCCTGAGCATAACCCCCCATGATCACCACAACACCTGAGCATACCCCCACGATCACCACAGCAGTGAGAGAGAAGACCATCTTCACAGCACTGAGTTTAGACTTTTACTGGTAGAAGCAAATGATTTACTGCTAGATGCAGGCCTGCTGAATGTGACACGGCCTTCTATCAGGAGACAGGATGGAGAGGAATTGAATCAGGTTAATAGCTGCCTACCTTTATGCCATGTTTTTGTGCGTGGGGGTGTGAATTGTGTGTATGTGGCAGGGCACATGTGCCACAGAAGGGGCCTGGAAGTCAGGACAATCGTCTTCTATGTGTGTCCTGGGGGACATGCCAGGTCGTCAGGCATGATAGCAATGTATGTCTCCACTAAGCCACCCCACTGGCTCCTCTTTTCTCCTGTTTTGATGGAAGAACATTAGATTAGTAGGTAAAGACGTATTTAAAGATCTAAAAAACCTATTCCAAGAAGGAAAACATGAGCACAAATAGTAATCAGTTCTGTAAGCTGATAAATTCAGAGCTGCATGAAGCTCAAAATAGATGGAGCATGGTTTACATGTGCATGTGTATGTGCATATATATGCGTGTGTGTGTGCCTATGAAAGTGTGTGTGTGTGTGTGTGTGTGTGTGTGTGCATGCCTGTGTGTGGACTGGTGGGAGTTTAAAAGGTTAAAAAAAAAGATTGACAAGAGAAGAAAAGCCAGACTGTACTTGCAGACAAAGGGAAACATTGAACTCTAACACTATAACCCCAGGGATCTTGACCAAGTTTAAGCATCCAGAGCTTACTCTAGAAGTGCCATGAAGATGGATTTGAGGGAAGGAGCTGGAGTTAGGAAAACAATTAGCATATGAATTTTGTGAGCAGATGAGGTCCCAGGTTGGGTATCTGCAGCAAAGGAAGAAAGGAGGGGACAGAGGTGGAAAGGCTGAGACTGGGGACATCTGAGCACAGAAGATGCCTTGGTGGAGGGCAGGGTGCTCTTTGCTTTGCTACCAAAACAGAGACACCATTGCAGACAGACTGTTTCTGAGGCTGTGTCTGAACTGGTGTGTGTGGGAAAGAATGAGTTATGGCAAGCTTGCAAAGTGAGCAATTACTACTTGGTGTTCTGTGTATTCGTTTTACCAGAGGGATACGCCCATGGGTCCAGACTAGACTGAAGGTGGCTGGGGGATTTGGAGGCACAGGAATGGGGTAGCTGTGGAGTGAAATGGAAACAGCAGACTAGAGGCACAGAATTGCAGCCCAGCATTTGGCATTTATGAAACCAGATTGCATGTTGACTGCAGAATTGTCTTGGAGAGATTGTTGTTCTTTATATTGTTATAAATTCAGCAAAATTTGAAAACAGATTTCTTAAAAGAATTTGGTTTGGTTTTTGTGAGAATGACTCTCATGAGATAGAATCCAGCTCATAGACAAGAATCTTGAGTAATTAATACTAAAACATCTTAGTAGAAGAAAATTTTCAGAAACTTAAGTAATTATCTAGTACTTTCCAGAAGAATTTTTTATGTGAGACTTTTCTTATAGGACGTCTTTTGTGGTCAGTTTTAGGAGTGCAGCAAAGTAGAGAGAACCATACAGAGGTTTCCCATGTGTTTCCTATCCTAACACATAGGCAGCCTCATCTGTGATCCACATGCCACAGCAGAGTGGTGATGTTCTAGCCCAAGGAGTGCACAGTAGTGTGTCCTCACCCCAAGTTCACAGCTCTGGCAACTTCACTGTTGGCACTGTGAGGTCCATGGGTTTTAACCTCTTTGTCCCTTTGTCTCTATTTATAGGGACATATGTCCACCAGAAGAGATTTGCTGCCCAGGAAGTCTTATGCATCTTCATCTCTCCTAGGGTTTGCAACTCCTAGACACATCTTCTCCTTCTGTTCTCTCCATAATTTTGCTTTTCCTGACAAATATCATATAGCTAGAGTAGTGAAATGTGGAACACTGAAAAAAGATCTGTATTTGCTGTTTGTGTTTCTACTTCTTTACTCTTTATTCTCTTCCTTAGCTCATGTATTGGCAGCCAGATTGTTTTGTGTTTTTAATTTTTGCAATTATTTATATATTCTATATTTAAGACCTCTCTGAAGTATAGCTGGAAGAGATTTTCATTCATCCTATAGGCTGTCTGTCTATACTGCTGCTCGTTTCTTTGATGTACAGCATTGCAGTTTCAAAGTAAGCCCTAGGATTATTTGCTGTATAATTGGAGTCATCTTAAAGAAAGTTTGTCCTACCTCTGTATCTTGAAATGTTTTCCTCCAGAAGTTTTAGGGCTTAGTGTCCTATACTGAGATCTTTGATCCACTGGAAATTTATTTTTGTGCAGGATTAGAGATAAGTATCTAATGTCTCCTGCATTTGGATATGTCCAGTTTTCCTAGTTTCATTTATTGACAAGGCTGTCTTTTCTCCTAATGTATATTTTTGACATATTTGACGAGAATTGCTTTGAGAATTTGTTTCATTCCTTTCAGAATGATTATCATCAGTGAAATGACACATGCTTGTGAGGATGTGGTATTAGAGGAACCTTATACACTGTTGGTGTGAGTGTAAGTGAGTACACACACTATGGAAATAATTGTGACCCAGCTATATGCCTCCTGTGTACATATTCAAAGGATTGTCAGTCCTACCATAGAGACCCTTGTAATCTGTGTTGACTGCTCACATATTCATGTTAGCTAGTAGAATCAATGTGTATGTCTATTAACAGATATGGCAGATCTACTCAATGTGGTTTTATTCATGCATACAGAAAAAATAAATTATGACCTTTGTAGAGAAATGGATGGAACTGGCAGTTATCATGTCCACTAAAACTAGCCAAATCCAGAGAAACAAACACAACATACTTTCTCTCATATGTAGGAGGAAGAGATGAATAGGAGGGAGTGGTAGAGGGAGATCAGTAAGAACATAGTACACATGCACATGTAATAACTATAATAAAACCCATTACTTGATGTGCTAATTAAAAATAATGAAAAGAATAATAGCTTTTTCATGCTAGTTTCTTTCACCAAGCAGTTTGTTTCTGTTCAGCTGTTTTGGGCTTGGTTGTATAATTTTTCTTTTGCATTATACTCTTTTGTGTGGAAGTATAATTTTAAAATATCCTATTAATGGGTATATTGGTTGCTTCTAAGTATCAGCGATTATGTACAGGTTTTTTATGTGAATTTAAATCTCTAGCTCCTTTTGTTACCAAATTCCATGTGTGCTGATTCAATGGTAAGTGTATGAGTAAGTTTATAAAAATCGCCCCACAGTGACTTCAGTTCCACTGCAGTGAACACCGCAGTGAGGGTTCCTGTTGAGTAACCAGGCAAGGACTCATCCTTGGGAGAAGCCAACTCCTCCTTCTTAGCAGTCGTCAGGTGCTTGTAGTTCTGGCTTGTTTTCCCCTCCCGTGTCAGCTTGTCTATTGAATTACCATTGTGCAGATCTTGTTTATGTAGCCACTTCCATGAAAACCTGTTTCACAGCAGGTTTCCCCGGTGTTCTGATTGTTACACTCATCTGTGGGTATAAGAACATTGAGGATGTAGTTAGGAATTATGTTGCCTAACAAAATGGCAGCATTTTATTCTCTTCTGAGGTCCATGACCTCACTAGCCCCGCAACGTTGGCTAGGTTTCTGCTAGGCCTCTTTAGCCTCCTTATTCCCCAGGGAAAGGTGAGTGTGCTATCTGCTCATTCACAGCCCCATGACACAGCAGGACAATCAGATGCGAGCGGGAATCAAAGCAGGAACTCAGTTTATTGCTGTGAGCATCAGCTTATATAGGTTACGTGACGTCATGTAATGTGGGGGTACCTCCAGCCAATGAGAGACAGCCAAGCCCTCTCTCTCTGGCTTGGAGGGGCATCTACCTAGTTTTTGCTGTTTCATCCTCTACCGGTTCCCTCAAACTCAAGCCTGGTTTTTCTCTGTCCTACAGGCCTCGAGGTACAGGCCCTGAGATAATTCTGGCCCAACAGGTTTCTAGTACCAGCCATGATTTCTTTGTTCTTGAGTGGGCTTTCTATCCAATTAGACAGCAGTTGGCTATCACCAGCGTGTGAGTGCCGCTTACCACATATTTATGGATATCTTATACATATCCATCTTTATGGATATCTTGTCATACTGGTCATTGTTATGGTTCATAGTTGTTACAGCTGGTTGGGACAATTAATTGCTCCCCTCCATTGACAACTTGCATGGTATTTTCTGTTACTATGGAAGCTAGACCACAAAAACAAAGAAGATTGAATTCAACTTGAATCTTCAGAATTCTGTTTCCTGTTTCTTCAGCAAGAGATGTTTCCCTTCAGCCTCTGGGAGGCAACCTTAGGCAACAGACATAGTTAAATGGTTTTGGGAGTCACTTGAACTATTCTGATCAACCATGGAAAGGAGGGTTCTCTTGCCTGGTACTGTATTTTGTTAGTCTTTTGTTCATGTGGGGAGCATTGCCACCCTTAGTGGCATAATTTGCATACAGGATGTATATGTATATGAATAAATTTGTATCTATTATATAAGATTTTAAGTAAATACAAAATAATAAGATTGCTTAAAGTTTTATCAAGCAACCTTGGTATTATTTGTCCCTCATCTCTTCTTCTCTTTCCTTGATGACCTCCCTCCATCTCCATTTCTATCCCCACTTTGATGATGGATGCTATAAAGTAATGGCACACATAAAATCTGAGAGAACTTCAAAAAGAATACAGAGTTTAACACAGCTTCTTGCTGTTTGCTGGCTGCTTGCCTGCAGCTGCTTTAAGAGAGATTTTCCTGAATCAGCTGTAGTGAGAAAAAATAGCCGCACAGTTTTAAAATGCTGGCTTTCTGGACTATGCTTCTAGCGCAACCTCTGTCTCTTGTGGGAGACAAAGCATTTGGATGGGGTTTGTGAGTAAAGAACTACGGCTTGCTTGATGGAAACATGGACTCACTGTGTGCCTTAAAGAAAGGCAATACATGCAGCTCAGAGGCACAAGTGTTTCTGCTGTGCTGGACTCTGCACAGCCTGGACAGGAAATACCATATTTATCATAATAACAGCACAGCTTAAGTTTTAAACTGGACAGGTGAACAGTCTGTACCGTATTACCCCTAACAAGGGTGCACCTGAAGTTTTTAAGAAGTGCTTATCATTTTAAGAAGTGCTCCTGTATAGTAAAGAATTACAGATTCACAATAGGACAGACAAATTCAGACATAAAAGACCTCTAAATGGGTCAGAGTGTTGGATAAATGTACGTAGGCTTGGGAGAGAAAAGATAAAGAGTATACAGAGTCATAACATACAGTAAATGCTTTAAAAAGGATAAAGTCTTTAAAGAGACAGAGTACAGAAAATCATAGATTAAAGGAAGTAAAAAAGTAAGCCACGTAAAAATGGAAAATTCGTAGATAGTCTGGATTCTTTATATTATTTTGTTTTATTTAACTTTTTTGACTGTGAAGGAGCTAAGAGACATTTCATTGTATGGGCTGCTACGCTAAAACACCATGTATATTATAAAAATATTAGGACTTCAGAATTTGGGTCTAAGGATATGATGCTTTGGAAAAGAGGTTCTTTTGTTTTCACAGAGGATGAGACCCTGTGGATTGCTTCTAGACCAATATGGTATGATAGACCATGCCCTCATGAAAAGTTGCCATAAACACCCTCAGAAAATTACTTCACTCAACTGCTGACTAAGATGAACCTAGAACACAGGATATACCATGAAGAACCTGATTAACAGCGCCCCGTACAACAGGAAGCAGTTTGGAGAGAAATAACTACGTCCATATTCCTAAATATTGTTTATAAATCTTTGTTTACATTTAAAGGGGGATATGATATAGATATTAATAATTTGCATTGGTATGGATCTTGCTTTATTGATATAAATTTAAGGTCAATCNATTTAAAGGGGGATATGATATAGATATTAATAATTTGCATTGGTATGGATCTTGCTTTATTGATATAAATTTAAGGTCAATCTTATATGTTTATTTCTGCTCTTGATTAAGGTATTGTGATTGTGTAGTCATTTAAAAATGTATTGTATAATTAGGAAATATAGGTTGTTAATGGATAATCATCGATAATAGTCAAGCTTGTAGTCATGGTAGTTAGATTTCATCACACTCCCCTAGACTGTGTGGCCACTTAATCCTTACAAGTTCTTCAAGTAATTTTCCATTTAATTCATCCAGAAGCAGTTGACTATATGTACCTGAAACTTTCAGAAGTTGAACTGTGGGTGTGAAGCTTGAGGCTGCCTGGGTGTGGTGGTAGCATGTGAGGAGGGGGGCAGAATTCTGCATTCTAATAATTGCAACTATCTTTTAGTGAATATATGCTTCTGAATTGTGAACCTTATAGCTGTCCCTTCACTTTTGTGTTTGTTTCTGTTGTCTTTCACCAAGAGGTTGGACATACCAGAATGACTGCAGTGACCTGGAGTTAGCTATTGCCCTTTCCTCACCTGAATTGGTTGACTCTTTCCCCCATATCATGTAGAGACTAGTTAACTAGCATCTTGAGAGACCAGAACTTGTGAAGAATAGGATGCTCTGATATGTTTCAAAATAGCTGGCTCTTTGCAACATGCCACCAGGAGCATGGCCATCTTTCTTTTGTATTTGCTTGAAGAACCTAATCAGAATCCTTGAAAGAAACCTCACAAATGTTCACCGATGCTTTACAATGGGGGTACTATTTAACAGTCTGTTTCTTCTGCTTTCCTCCAGGTAGTTCCAGTGTTGCTGCAGGGAATATTCCTGTCTGGGAGCAGATGTAGTGCACGGCTCTGAACCTTGTGTTTGGTAGGCCAGCATATATTTATCTTCTTAGTACTTTTGTGAATGAAGGATAAATGTAGTTTATATAACTGTGATATGGTGTAGTAAAAGGGGAGCAGGCTGCGTTCCCAGCCTGGCTAGCTTACACATGAAATAACCACACGCAAATCTGTATTAATTAGATTACTGCCTGGCCCATATCTCTAGCCTGTTGTTGGCTAACTCTCACATCTTGATTAATCCATTTCCATTAATGTGTATCGCCACTTGACTGTGGTTTACTGGCATGAGTCTAACCAGCAT
>LOEQ01012987.1:21243-32414 GCA_001685075.1 Bramus lutescens
CTTAAAATCCATACCAATGCAAATTATTCATATCTATATCATATCCCCTTTTAAGTGTAAAGGCACATTTATAAACAATATCTGGGAATATGGACCTACACCAATATGGTAGAGAGAAAAATTAAAATATTGAATCATAAGGCTAATGACGAAGAAAAAAATTAAAATCAAAAGAGATAAAAAGATCATAAAAAGTACTTTTCCCTCCTGAGACTCCCTTGGAAAAAAACTGATTATTCATTTGCAAGTAGTTATCAATTAGTGATTACTTCTAGGGTCGAGATAGAGGCATGTGTCCACTTCTTCCAGCTTTAGGACCCCATCTGGCACGGACCTGTGTAGGCCCTGAGTGTGTGACCTAAGTCTCTGTGAGTTCATACGTGTATCAGTCCTGCTGTGTGTAGGCTGTGTTCCTTGGTGTCTTCCATTCCCTCTGTCTTTTAGACTCTCTCTACCCACTATTCCGCAGCATTTTTAGTAAAAGAAAAAGGAAAGAAAGCTCTCTGCTGAGAGACGAGGTCATACTTTGTGCACGGACAGCTAAGAGAGATGAGGACAGGCTTTTTGCACACAGAGCATGTATTAAAAGAAAGTCCTGATATATTGATGTCTTCATTTATGTGCTGTGATAGATAACATGCAAATTTTTGAAATAAGCTTTGTTGATTTTGGAAAATGTAGAGGCAACAAAAGGGATTCAAAATAAAAAAGTAAAATAAAAATTAAAGAAAAATAAATTCTAATCAGAGATTATAACTCTGACTAATATTTGAACAATTTTGAAGGTAGCTTTATTCCTTGTTGATTTATGTAGGTTTTTTGTGGATAAAAGTTACTTTCATGAAATTCTTCTTTGTGAACCTAGATACTGAGGGAAGTGGAAAGACTAGGGCTGGAATCAATCCATAGGCTTTTGCTACATTCATTTTTAAATGCTGTATTTGAAAGGAATGCCCTGCTTTACGGTTTTCGTGGTGTTCCCTGTTAAGAAAGAAGCAGATGGTACGAAAACTGGACTCCCTGATTTAAAGGGAATGTTGATATTTATAACCCAGCTTATCTCCAGCAAGATTTGTTTTTTGCAGCTGTTCCAGGTTGGAAAAAATATGATATAAAAGTCCTGGCTTGCTGTTCTTTCCACATTTAGGGGGGAAATTTTCAAAATGTGAAAAAGTGCTGTTTAATTTTAAACATGAATGTGATGTAAACTGTGAGATTTCTGTCTAAATGTGAATTTTCTGTTTGTGTGCTGGGATATTACTCTTTTTGTTTCACTGGTCTACTTCCTCCATATACCACACTCAAGAAATAATTTACTCATTTTGCACATATCATCAAAACATTCTAGGAAATCAGACAATTTTTAAGAGTTAGATTATATCATTAAACACAGTCTTTTTCACTGGGAAATTAAGTTTTCTTCTCATTATAATTACTTAAGATAAATATATTTATCTTTATCTTTTTCTATTTACTTCTTTTTAATTGTAAATGGTACTGTCCATCATTTGACATACCTTAGATACCTTTGTTTAAAATTTGGTTGAGAATTAACTGCATTCTATACTCTAAACAATACATGGAGCTATCCCAGTGGGCACATATTGTCATTAAAGACTAGCTTTCCATGCCTACATATGCATATTATCTGTGAACATAGGTATGTGTGTATATATACCAATACCCACATAGTATTATATAAAGAGTGGCTTTGGATTTAATAAGATAAGAATAAATACATTGATTATTGATGAATGTGATAATATGCTTATCAAATGCAAGTAGACTCTACTACTTGCATAGGAATTATTTTCTAGAATATGGAAGATTATACAAATTTTGGTTATGAAAAAAATCATTTTTTCTTTTAAACTTTGAAGCATGTCCTTGTTTGTCACAACTGAGTTTCACTGTTCATTTGGAAATTAAGCAAATTAGGATATTACTTCAATCTACGAACCGACCATTACTAGGAGTCATAGTTTCATTATCGTCATGTTTGTCTCTTATGGTTTGATGAATAAATCTTATAAACATGAATCTTCAGCTGAGAAAGTAAAGACTCAGTCCTTATCTCTGTAGTCAGAGTATTTGTATGTATTTAGTTCACTGGTGTAGACTGCTCTGTATCTTGTGTTATCCTTTCTTTGCTCTCAGTAAAACGTCCATGGTTTCCAGTGGAAAAGGAAGAATACTAATCTTGTTGAGCGTGTTGTCTGTCTTTTCTGGGGTATTCTTATTCTAGTACGATACTGTATTGCACAGATACTGTTCTTTGCTTGTATAAGTATTTATTTTGTGAGCTTAGAAAAATTTAAATGAAATTTTCAAATTTGTGAAAACAGGTAACGATAGTTGAAGCATCTAATATTCTGTTTAGTTACAGAATAGTGAATCTCAGTTATGTGAAAGGTACATGACTTTATAAATAAAATGTTGCAGATGTTTTACTTCTAGTTTTGCTATTTATGCTGGTTTGAAGGAAAATAGCTCCTAAAAGGAATGGCACTATTAGAAGGTGTGACTTTTTTCTGGAGGAAGTGTGTCACTGTGGGGGCATGCTTTGAGGTCTTTTTTGTTCAAGCTTCCCTCAGTGTGATTGTCAGTTGACTTCCTGTTGCCTGTAAGACGTAGCACTCTCAGCTCCAGCACCATGTCTGCCTGTATGCCGCCATGCTCCTTGTCAGGATAACTCTGAACCTCTGAAACTGTAAGCAAGCCGCCCAATTACATGTTTCCTTTCTAAGAGTTGGTATGGTCATGATGTCTCTTCACAGCAATGAAAACCCTAACTAAGACCTGGATTGTTTGGGAATATCCATGGGACTCCTTTAGACAACAGCTCAATTGAATGCAATGTAGTTCCAACACTGGAAGCCTTACCTGACTATAAGAAATCGCCAGTTCAGACTCCATATCTCCCGTTACTTGGAGTCCTTATTAAGGTCACCTTCATACATTCCAGGAAGGTTCTATACCACCCCCTGAATGTCTCCCAAGTCCTGCCGTCTCTCCCCACACTCTCTTCCCACCACTTGTTCCCATCCAGCCCCCACAGTCCACCTACAGAATCCCAGGGAGATGTATGCATTTACCCCATACCTCCTGTTTATCCCGCCTATATGGGTCTACAGATTGTAGCTTGATTATCATTAGTAAATAGCTAGTATTTACTTGGGAGTCCATACCATGCTTGTTTTTTTCTGGGACTGGGTTAATCCATGTGGCCTAAGTTTTTCTAGTTCCATCCATTTGTCTGCAGATTTCATGTTTTTTATTTTTAAGAGATGAGTACTACTCCATTGTGTAGAGAATATTCTTTTAATAAAACAGGGCTCAACAGATGCTGTGTCTGATGAAATAAATAGAGAAGTATTAGCATATAAAAGACTAAAATAAAATATATTTAAAGCTATATTAATATAATTTGATTTGTCAGGAGCGAGCCTTTATTACATGAGGACATTTCACTAGTGTTTCCTTAAGACTAATATTACAATGTAATTTAGTCCATGTCATTAAAATTATTTTATAAACATCACTTGAATTTTTAATATATTCTTTTTTATAATTATATTATTCAGTTCAATTCAGGATGCATTTGGAATTCCTGTGCTTGTAGCTTCTCATTTTTGAACATTAGTAATTGTTATTCTGTTAGTTTACTGGAGCAAATAGCAAGCCACTGGTAATCTCTTTTGCAAATATCCCGTAGAGCCCAACGCAGATGTTAGACATTTACCTTCCTGGTAGATTGGATCATCACTGGCCTGGCTAGCAATGTAGATTTTTCTCATATTTATTTGGAATTTTAAACTTCTCTAACTGACTCTTAGATCAAGATTTAATGTGTTGATGGGACTGGATCAGTCCCGCTAGGATAACATCTATCTTTTAGTACATTCTTCACTGTGGCTTGAGCTCCCTCATGCTATTTACACATAGCATAACCACATAGCTACAGGATTTATCCTGTACAAAGTGAGGATGAGGATGCAATTGAACTACATTGCTGTGGGACAATGGTCTGTACCCTGTCAACCGTATTTTACTAAAAAGCTGATTGGCCAGTAGCCAGGCAGGAAGTATAGGCAGGGTGATCAGACAGGAAGTAGAGGTGGGACAATGAGAACAGGAGAATTCTGGGAAAGGGAAAAGACTCAGTGTGCAGTGGTCACCCAGAAGCAGAGGACACAAGATGTGACTGCCTCGCCAAAAAAGGTACCAAGCCACATGGCTAACACAGACAAGAATAATAGGTTAATGTAAGATGTGAGAATTAATTAATAAGAAAGCTGAGCTACTAGGCCAACCAGTTTATGATTAATGTAGACCTCTGTGTTGTAGGAGGAGGGAGGGCCGCTTGTTTGTCCTGGCCACCCAGAACCGAAATAATCACATAGAAACTGTATTAATTAAAATACTGCTTGGCCCATTAGCTCTAGCTTCTTCTTGGCTAACTCCTACATCTTAATTTAACCCATTTCTAATATCTGTATATCACCACATTGATGTGGCTTACCGGGAAAGATCCAGCATGTCTGACTGTGACAGTTCCATGGCATCTCTCTGACTCCACCCTTCTTTTTCCCAGCATTTAGTCCAGTCCTCCCCACTTACCTAAGTTCTGCCCTATCAACAGGCCAAGGAAGTTTCCTTATTCATTAATGGTAATCACAGCACACAGAGGGGACTCCCTCATCACTGTGTGTTTCTTTGGGACTGAAGGGCTGCAGGACTGGGCAGGACAGAAACCTCAGTCAACGCTACATATGATGCAGTCCACTCATAGCAGTGAGTTCTTAAGAAAATAATTATCTAACTTAAATTTTTAAAAATTTCCTACACGAATCCTGTTTTTACATCATTTCCATTCCTTCCATGCTCCCCTCTACTTTTCTCCTGCCCCACAACACCCACTCAAATCCAGGACTTACATATTAATGTTTTATATGTATGTATGTATGTATGTGTGATATAGTTATATATAATATATATAGCATATAATGTATATTACATGTGATATGTGACAGTATTTTTTATATCTCTATCTCTATATATATCATATGTTTAGGGCTAACCCTTTGGGTTGCATAATCTATCGGGGGCTCCTCCCTGGATTCTCTCTCAGTGGCTGTTCATTGCCTATAGCTCTTCAACTATTAGTGGGACCTTGTAAGATTTCCCCATCCATATTGGTCTGTCAACTGGTGTCATTGTGCTGGTCTTATTTAAGCAACCAAAATGCTGAGATTTCATGGATGTAGCTCTCTTGTCATGTCTATATGATACAGTCTTGTGTCAGACTAAGGTCCTCTGGTTGTACAATCTTTCTGTCCCCTAGTCTGTGATATTCTGTGAGCTTTGGCTAGAGCAGAGGTCCTATAGATGCATCAATTTGAGTTGGGCATCCTATTGTCCGTTATTCTGTACACTGTGACCAAATGTATGGATTTCTTTAATAGTCTCTGTTTCCTTTGTTTTGGGATAATGGAAATGGAAGCCAGTGTCTGCCAATGAGCTGTATCCCTCCCTGCACTTATGAATAGTGATTTTTCCTTATTCAATACTGTAGTTATATTATTGATACCATAGTACTTCTCCCTCTTAACTTTTTCCATATTATTTTCCAAGCTTTATAAACTCAGTTCTCATTATTTCATTTCTCTAGTATAATTTGGTAGCTTTTAAATGTGTAATTTGCCTCATGGTTTGTAAATATTAAATTTAATATTCCAATATGTGTGGAAACTACCACTCTGAGAAATTCTTACATTAGTGAATTGGTAATGATGATATCACATGGGACTTTTATGTAATGAGTGCCTTTAATGTAACTTCTGTCCAATCGTGTGCACACTAATTCTTTTATACTTTTGACATCTCCTTACTAATAAAGCTGTTTTAAATAAGTCACACAAAATTACAAACTTACTGAAAGCTAAGTAACCACAAAGGACATTCTGATAGTTCACTTGAGCTGTTTGTTTTCCCTTCTACTCTTAGATTGTATTTGCTTCATATCTTTCATTTGTTTTAGAAGATGTATTTTGAAACATTATGTATTAGTATTATTAGATTTTTCCTACTTTGCAAAACATGTTTCTAGGCATTAAAATAATTACTCTCAGACTAGTACGAATTGTACAAAAGGATTTTTAAAGGACTATTTTATGAAGAAAATTTGTCAGGTCATCTATTATTTTATTGTAAAGAAATAGCTAACCTTAGGCCTTCAACCTTCTAGCCTGTGTGCGAATACATTAGTCCATATTTGTCAAGAAACATATGATGTATGTCTCGGAAGCTATTCAAGAACAAACCTCTAAATTTCTGTTTCAGTTTATTCTCCCTGAAGTAGTTAGGTGTAAAAGGATATGGGAAAGGTATTATGTAAGTAGATAAGATAACTACTTACATCGATAAGAAAGAAAATGATAAGGCTGTATTTCCTATGCCCTCCATGTGGACCAGCCTAACTTTTAGCAATTTGATATATGTAATTACTTTATAATTTTACTTATATATACATAGTAGATAACTATTAAAATAATAACTTCTTTTTTAAAATAGATTTCTATACAATGTATTCTGACTGTGGTTTCCCAACACCTCCCAGATCTGCCCCAGCAACCCAAATCTTTTCTTGCTTTCTCTCATTACAGATCAAACAGGCATCTAAAACAATCAAATAAGTTAAAATAAAACAACCCTGAATAGTAAAAAAAAACAAATAAGCAAACAGAAAAAGAGCTAAAGAAATGGCAGAAGTAACACATACAGATGTATAGGCCCACTTTTCACACGTAGAAATCCCCCAAGAACACAAAGTTAGAAACTGTAATAGATATGCAAAAGATTTGTTGTGTAAGAGAAAAAAGAGCCCAGAGAAAGCATTATGAGAGAAAACCAACCAACCTCCAAAATTACTATTGAGTTTATCTTGTGCTGACCACCTACTTCTGGCCATGGGGCCTGGCCTTAAGTGAGACTCTGATAGAGAAAGCTAGTTTTTCATTTGCCAGTGGTGACCAACTGGAATTAATTCTGAGTTGAGGATGGGGGTTTGTGTCCACCTTCACTCTCAGTTCCGGTACTCCGTCAGGCCCAGACCTGTGCAGACCCCGTAAGTACTGCCATTTTCTGTGAGTTCATGTGTGTTCCGGCAAGTCCTTCTGTGCTTCGAGGCCGTGTTTCCTTGGTGTTTTCCAGTCCATCTAGGTCTTGCAATCTTTCCACCTCCTCTTCTGCAGGGTTCCCTGAACCTTGTGGGGGTGGGGATTTGATGGAGACATGCATTTAGGACTGAGTGTCCCAAGGCCTTTCATGTTGTCTGGCTGGGACTATCTGCATGTATTCCCTTCTACTGCAGAAGGAAGCTTCTTTGCTCATAGCTGAGCAACTCACTGACCTATAAGTATAACAGAAAGTCGTGAGTAGTCATTTGTTGCCATTTTCCTTTAGCATAACAGTAGCATTTGGTTTTCTCCTAAGTCTCTTGCCTATCTAGTCTCAGTCTTTTGGCTACCAGAACACTGTTGGGAATTGGTTCCGTCTCACAGGCAGTGAGTCCTAATTCAATACTGGTTGCTTGGACCCAGAAGCTTTGTGCTGCTTTTGCTCTAGCACAACTTGTAGAGAATTCATCATTGTAGATCAAGGTTCTATAGCTAGGTTGGTGTTTATGTTTCTCCTTTAGTAACATACAGAATACCTTCCATATCATGAACGCTAGTCAGTAGGGATGAAAGCTCTAGGTAGGCACCATCTTGACTTCTCCATGCTCAACACACTGTTCAGGTGTTTCCTTTAGCAATAAGGACTGGCCATTAGTTTCTGAAGTACAAGCAGTATCATTAGCAATAGCCTAAGTTGTTTGGGGGGGGGGTCCCTTGAAGATACTTTGGTCAACAACTCAGTTAAATGTAACCCGTTCCTGGAACCTGAAGGTTCATTTGGTTACAAGAGATGTCAAGTTGAGGACAGTCTCCCCTGTTATTGGTCACTTCCATTTAGATCACTATCATGTATGTGTGTTTGTGTGTTCGGAAGCTTCTAATTTGTTATTCTACTACATTAAGTTTTTATATAGCCCCCTAAATGGCCCTTAGTTTTAGCTACTCATCCCCCTATAACAGGGGAGAAAAAATAGATAGCAGAGAATTGGGCCCTTAGGAAAGTGGCAGCTTCCAGGACAGCTAATGCTGATGTCCTGTAAAAGGACGATAATTTTTCAGTAGAACATAAACCACCCTGAAGGAGGGATCTGACATTACACAATAGGAGCATCAAAATCCTCAAATGAATTCTTAAAACTAAATAAAACAGTCTTTTGTGAATGTATACTGATAAACATGAATAACTAAATAAGAGAATGTTTTGTGTTATTGCCAACTAGTAAATGTAGTAGGATGAAATTAGAATGACATTGTTTGTCAACTGTCAGATTTTAATTGATTCAATGCCAATAGATGCTTAGCAATAGCTTCAATTTGATGAGAGGCAAGATGAAAGACATGAAGTTTCAAGACTTATTATGAATTATTATAAAATACAAAAGTGAAAATCCTAGACTCACAGCGATGAGGGAAGACTCTGTGTCTGTCCTGGGATGGTCCTGGCTTTCACGTGACATGGTGTAATGGAGTTCCCTTTCAGTTTTGAAAGTGGATTGTTTGGATGGAAAATTGTGTGGCTGACTGTTTTGTATGTCTCTGTTAGGATTTTTTTACAGAACTAATAGATGAACATATCTCATAACAGTCTTTATATCTTCTTTAGTAACCAAATGCTTATTATTTTTAGTAATAATCCTTATAAATCAGAGCCTTAATAACTGAGCCCACTCCTTCCTAAACTTTGCATAGAACAGAATTTGCAAGATAAGTTTATATATAATTTTAAATATCAGACATTACAAATTAGAGACTGTGGTATATCCAAGCCGTTCTAGAGACTGGCAGAACACATGCTAAGACTGAGGAAGTCTTCAAGTAGACTTTCAAAGTCTGCCAAGTACTCTAAAACTGAAATTTGTTCATGTTTGTTTGAATGAATTACATGCATGTCTAATAAGGAAACATCATTGTTTTATACTGTTGTGAGACCTAACCTTCAGCAGCTCAGGAACTGAGAGGGAGTCACAGGGTTGGTGAACTTATCACTCAATTGGACTGTTCTATCTGAGGGACTAAAACTTAATTCTCTGGGGCAAAACTTAACTCTGGGACTGGCAAAAAAGGGAAATCACACATCCATACCCTTGGGTCTTCCTATCATCTCTCACAACTCTTTATTTCTTTTCTTACCTCTGTCCAGGTATTTCCCTTCTGTGCATCATTAATTTCCTCCTTACAGCTTATGTACCCTAGCAAAATCTTTCAAGCAGTATAAAAATTACAATAATTACAATGTTACTTCATTGTATTTTCAAGTGAATAATTACAATGAGTACAGGTAAAAAGAATGTTTCCCATTTCCCTTAGATGATTAAACATTCTACATATCACAGGTGAAAAACAAATTATACCCAAGAACCCACATGTATAACAACATGTTATAGAGTAACAGAGTGGAAGAAAGCAAGGTGTTTTTCTCAGCCAGTTCTTTCTCTGTCAAGCTGCAGATTGTGGTTACAAAGAAAAGATCAGTTATTTTAATAATTATCTGAAAAGATAATCTTATGAAAATCTTAATGAATCACAAATCTAAACTTTTATGTATGGAAAACAACCAGTCATGTCTGCTTTAAATCTTTATAATGCATACCCATTCATGAATAGTTTTTTAATATCAGGAAGCCGAGAGCAGAACTAGATGCAAGGAATTAATCATAACCTTTGATCACCAAGCCATCTTAGCACGAAACTGCGTCAGTCAGCCCAGCCAGGCTGCCGTTGTTTCTGCCCCTGATCTCAGTGAGTCCCTTGTCCAACTATCAAAAGTTTTTCTAAACTTAAAATTGTTCCTCAAGATTTTCTACCTCAAAGCTATTAACAGAAATATCTTAACCTAGCCTTACGTCATTTAAAGCGTTGTTTCAGCTGTGATGCACATTGAAACCACATCTCCCAATATTAAAATTAAAAGAATCTGAGTTAGCTTAGCTTCTGGGACCCAGATGTTTTCCTGACTCATTAGCCTAAGCCACAGTCTATAATGTTCTTCAAGTCATGACCAGGTGACATTTCCTTGTTCTTATTTTCTATCCTGGCAGCCTCTGCTTTTTCAGGGGCAGGGGCAACACTATACCCTGCCTTTACCTATATTAATTTCCCCACTAAACTAACTTCTGTCACAATCCCTTATTCTATTTATTAGAAACCCTCAACTCTCAAAATTCTATTTAAACTAACAATCAGACTTAAGAGGAAATAATCCACAGGTAAAAATGCCCAGTAGAACAGGATATTTCTATGAGATAATCACACTACATTCAAGGCAGTGAGATCCCCCACACCCATTCACAGCATGCCAGACACCCGAGGAAAATGGCAGCATCAAACATGGAAGGCCACAGCAGTAGCAAGAGACATTCTGGAGCTGAATCCCTCGGGGCCTTGCCTAGCCAATATTCACCCATCAGCACCTTGCATTCTGGTGGGCTGATCTCTTGAAGTCAACTGCTATCAGCTGTTTTAATTAAGAATAGTTGGTTGAAAGTAGTGATTCTGATAGATTTAGAATCTTTCAGAAAATTCCATCTGCATGGAAAACCTACTTAGATATTTCTTGCTAGGTGTATTTTCTTAATCTTTGTTTTAGATAAATGAATCAAAAAAATTTTAAAAAGATTTATTATGTTTTTAATTATCAAAGGAAGTGGGAGAGGAGCTTTGTGAACTAAGTACAGTACCCAACCAGAAGAGGGCGTCAGATTTCAGGGTAACAGGCTGAGCTGCCAGACATGAGCCCAGGGAGCTGAACTCCAGTCCTCAGCAAGAACAGAATATGCTTCAAACTGCTGAGCCATCTTTCCAGGCCCTATTAAACATCTAGTCATTATAGTTCTCAAATATCATGTTAGAGCCTAAAATGTAGAGTTCATGTAGGATTATGATAAGTGGATATGTCTCCTGTCTTGCACTGTTGCTCTTTCTCTGCAGTGATGAAGTAAGAATAGGATATTTGTACTTATTGTATATAATTTCGTAGTAGGTTTAGAACTCTCT
>LOEQ01012987.1:32483-44652 GCA_001685075.1 Bramus lutescens
CTGGGATGGTGATCTGTAAGTTTTCCCCTTTAAATAAATAATTATTCTATTAATTATAAATCTGAGCCAGTGTGGGATTGTTTATGACTTACGCCTTCAATGAAGTACCCCAAGACTAACAACTCAAGCTAGATACGATCCACTCTGGCTCACAGTTGTAGATCACGGGTCATCACAGTGGAGGAAATGAAGGATCGGTGCCTCAAACAGCTGGCTGCATGACACCCACCATCAGGAAATGGGAATCAGTGCTGACTTACCCTGCTCAACTCCTTCCACACACAGAGTCCAGGTCCCCAGCAGCAGACGGTCTTGATGCTGTTGGTGGGGGAAGCTAGGAGAGGGGGTCAGATGCTCTCAAACTGGAGTTACAGATGCTTACGAACCACTTTGTGATGCTAGGAACTGAAACCTGGTCAATTGGAAGAGCAACCATTTGTCTCAGCCACTGGAGCCATTTCCTAGTCCCCTTTAGAAACTTATTTAAAGGAACAATTTACATGAAAAGTAACCTTTATTTAAAGGCTAGTATAATTTGTTTGACTAAAGATTTTCTTTTCTCTCTTGTAAATGCTTGAATTATCTTTATTAGGTATGTCCACACCTTTGGAAGCATAGTTACACCTTTAGATACATACCATGTATGTGTTTGAGGAGGGATGTATGAGCACAGGCTTCCCCACACATGTCCTCTCCTAGCATGTGCAGTGGATGAGTAGAGGCCACTGTCAATGGAATTTCTCTATCTGTTTCTTCACCTGGTTTTTGAGGTGGGGTCTCTTTCGGAGTCTGTCACTTGTAGTTTTGTCGAGGATGAATGACTTTCCACCTCCTGGGATCTGCCCGTTTCTGCCTCCCATTCTTTGGGTTACAGGCATGTGTGGCCATGCCTGAGTTTTTGTTGTTGTTGTTGTTAATGTTTATGTTGGAGATTAGAACTCACAAGCGCTGCTAGTCAGAGAGCAATCGCCTCAGCATGGTTAATGACTTTCATTTGATAACCACAAGTTCATATGAGTAACCCAGCCAATATGTAGTTAATAACCTATCTCCTTTGGAAATGTAGAACAAGAAATTAGAAGTTCGTTCTTTGCTTTCTCTAGAAAAGCTTTATTCAATTATAATGGTTACTTTTGTGTTTGGGAAAAGGGTCACTTTTTAAAGACTGACTCCCTTATATGGCATTTCAGATTTTTAGTGCCTACTCCTATTATATTTTTGCTAAGTTTAGAACTATAAAATTTACTCATTGGTCCCAGGTAATGTAGCATCAACTTCCCTCGTAAAGAATGCTATTAATGACACACACAGGCAGCTTTCTGACTATTCTGGGCAGTATGAATTTAATGTATTGTTTTCTAGTATGTCATGTGTCCAGATGCTACAACAATCTGCGCACTAAAAGGCATCAAAAGGAAAAGTAAGCAAAATATTTGTGGATATTTTTTGATGGGTACTGAAGGATTTCTGATCAATTATTTTGAAATAGTCAGTTCTGTTAGGTTTGAGAAAAGATCAAGTGCATTGTTTTCTTGTGGTAGTTCTACACATTTTATCGGCTGGATTTGTAACTCTCCTCCCTCTCAGCACAGATCTCATGTATCCTTCTCCTGTATACTCTGTGTAGCACAGTATTTTGCCGAGCATGGGCCATGACTACTTACATTTGAAATCTCTGGCAAAGAGGGGGGGTTTGTTGAAGATCCTTAGCCCCTCCCCCCAGCCCTACTGAGTATTCTCTAAGGAGTGAGTGTGGCCTCGGACTCTGCATTTTAATGAACTACGCTGAAGGCGGAGAGTCATTGCTGTTGTCAGTTGTTCTGCCTCATGGAGCCCTGGAGGCTGTTTCCAGGCTCCAAGGTATTCACTTTGTTTCTATGAGCTGCTCCTATGGTGGATCGCCTTTGGATTTCCTTAGCTCTGCGCTACCTCTGAAGTCTATCAATTCTCTTCTCACTTCCCAGTCTGTGTGATGGTAGGAAGCAGTATCAGATTTGCTTCTGTTACTACACAAAACCCTTTGATGCTGCATCAGAAAGCCTATCAAAACTCAAAGCCTAAACAATTTAATCATGCTGCCCAAGCAGGTTTCAATCCAACAAAGAGGCTGAAGGGCATCCCAGTCCCCTGTCAGGCCTCATGCTTTCTTCCAACAGTTTTACAATGGAGGTATGTAGAAGCGTTGACCTGCGGGCTTGTTAAAAAGCACTGGTCGTCAGATTTCGTGCTTACACCAATACTTGGAGGTGTAAGAGTGAACTAACACTCGAGCCTTGTGACTCTCAGTCGCTGAGATTCTGATCCAGCAGGGCTGGCTTAGGGCCTGGGAACCTACTTCTTAGTGGTTAATAAAGGACGGATGGACAGACATCTTGGCAGCTGCTGTCCTAGCTTCTTTAGTCACTCGTGGTTTATAATGCCTCTGCTCCTTGATTCCCGAGACTTTCCTCTGGGGACTGACTTCTGTATAGCCAACCTTTCCCAGGAATGGATTTCCCCATTTTACCCAGCCCCAGATAACTCGTGAAAGGTCCTAGTATTCTGTGCCATCTTGAGATAAACCTATTTCAGGATCGGACACATTTGTTTACTCACTTTTCAGTGTGACCTGTTTGGTCATATGTCCTCCTGTGAACATTCATGTCCCATATACACTCCTGATAGTTCATGGCTCCCCTGTATTATTTTATTGTTGAAATCTTTCGATCATCTGTAAACATGTCATTTTCACCTGTTTTTGTTTAACCAGATTCTCATCATAGACATCATTTTCACAGTCTTTTTGTTTGTTTGTTTTTTGTTTTTGACTTTATTTTAGTAGCCTAGCCTGACTTCAAGGCTTACCTTGAATTACTGATACTTTTTAAAGGCCATTGTACCACTAAGCTCATCTGTAATTAATATGTGGATAATCATATTAATTCCATATTTATACTCCTATATCATTTTCTTTTCAATATAGATTAAAACAAGCAAGGATAGTCAAACAAAAGTCCAGCTCATTTGTTTATTACTCTTGACTACAATTCCTTCAGCCTTCCTTTTATTTATCTGTGTCCATCGTTCCATCCTCTTCTCAGTTCAGAGTTTGTGTCCACGTTTACATGCGTCTCCATATCCTTTCACTTTCTACATTCATGATGAAAACTATCCTGTCCCTCACTTCCTTTACTTACTTACCATTATGTTATCAGCCACTTTGGCTCCATCTCAATAATCAATCACGCCACATTTCCACATTCACCTTTAAAGATTCTCCAATCTCCTGTAATAAGAAGGATATTCAGTGTAAGCCTTTGATTGCTTTTAACTCTAAAGTTGGCTCCTTCATCTCACCAGAGCGTTAGTGTCTGCAGACATGTATAGCAATACATTCTGATTTCCTCTGCATTCTGCCAGCTCTGCCTCCTTCTGTAGCTTTAGACCCCAGAGTGTGTCCCTTGGCTGTTCTTTACGGTTCTTACACCTCTGTTTTCTTTGCTCTTTCTGTTGTCCCAAACTGGAAAATCTGAACTCTACACTATCACACTTTCTATATGTCAGCATTAAGCAGTTGGGACTGCCAAAAGAAATGTAGTATGTGTCATAATATAGCCCAGTGACTCATGGTCACCAAATTCATGTATTTTAGGGTATTGCTCCCCAAGTCTATCTTCTTAAAAGTCTACAATCCTCCAAAGCAGCAATTCTGGTCTCTGACTCTCCAATGGTCTGACTCCCTACCTTCCTTTTCACAAGTAGCACATAACATTGCTACATATTTCACAGTGAACATGGGCTGCCAAGCTGTCTTTGCTGCTTGCTCTCAGACCTCACTTCTTGGATGTATATGTCGAGTACATGATAACTTCTTCATCAATATACTGTGGTTATATGGTGATTATTATATCCAATGCCCTTTACCTTTTTTGGTCATACTGTTCATCTCTTTTTTGTCCTTTATAGTTTATTATATTTGTAATCTCTTTAAGCAGCATTGTTTCCACAGGTCATAAATACAATCTCTTTTTGCCTAGTATATTTATTGGTTTGGCTAATTCCTTGATGTCTATAATTGTCTTCAACTGAGTATGATATGAAAGATCACATAGCTTTCGTTTTCTGTTTTGTCCTGCTTCTCTTAAGAAAGCATTTCTTACTCTACTCATTGGTACTATATTTGTTTTAGCTTTATAATTAGCTGGAGAGCCCCACAACTAAGATACATTTCCTAGAAATGACTTCTTGGGTTTATATAAATAATTATTTTTCCAATGTGATTTGAGCATATGAATACTTTCCTTTTCAAAGATTCATTTTGTATGGATGACAGTGAGGGTAGATATGTACATGTGAATGCTAGTCCCCATGAAGGTCAGAAGAGTCAGGCAGCCCTGTAGCTGGAGTTACAGACTGCTGTGATCTGTACAACATGGATATTAGAAGCCAAGTGGGGGTCCTCTGCAAGAGAGCATTCCGCTTAACCACTGAGCCTTATCTCCACCTCCATTAGACAGCACGACACATGTTTAGACATACTATTAGAGAAATTGCTGTTTATACAGACCTGGTAAGCATGTCTAAACAGGAATGCCATCTTCAGTCTTAAAGGTTCTAGAGTGTAAAGTTTTAATTAACTTTTCAATTATTTTAATGTCTAGTCTATGCTTTGAATAGCATTGGTATTCTTTCTTTCCTAAATATGTTATCAAGTTTCAAGAATTTTAAAAAGTTTTCTAATGACTTAATCTGAAATAATTCCCACACAACAAAATACATAAATAATAAATAGTAGCTTATTAATCCATATCTTAGTTGATCTGGGTCTCAGAACAAGTTATCTCCTCAGGGAATGCAGTGTTCTTCATAAAAGAAGGTGATGAGACATAGTCCCTAAGGAATTAAATTGTGTATATGATCTTGGTTTGTACATGCTAATTTAAATCTGTTATTCCCTTCCCACATCTATCACAACACATTTTAAATTGTGGCTGATCTCACATGCAAATAGCTGTCTTATTATAAATCATGACTGTGTGTGCTAATGTCTCCCTGGATTTCTAGGAGTTTGCTATCATGTCATCAAAGCAGTAGAAATGGATTATGGTTACTGTAAGGCTTTGAATAGGGGAGAAAAGTCAGAATATTGTCAAATTTCTAGATGACCGAAGCATTGACAGTTTGTGCCATACAGATGAACGGGCATGCTTTTAGATCATTTTAAATACAATTAGTACATTTATTAATAAAGTAAAATACTTTTCACTATTTTCTGCTTGTTTCACTTAACAAAATTTTGTCATATTCAAATGTTTTGTATGATTTTTGTTTTTATTTTTTACTCATTTTTTTGCTGAAAGAATAGAATTTTTTTCAAACACAAGAAGAAAGTTAAAAATTTGAAATTGTAATCAAGCATTATTATAAGTCACTGAAATAATTAGAACCATAATTGAAAGCCAATTTTTTTGTCTTTTGTCTAGAACTTTGAAATTGAAATTTTGATGGTCTTTATATAAAATAAGTTCATATATATAATATGTCTGTTTATAGCCTATAGACATTTATGACTTTAGATTTGCTAATTTTGGGTATAATGTTATGTAAAGCACATTTGGAAATGAATAAAGTTCAGTTTCCTTCTGTCAAAAGATAGGTTTTTTTTCTACAAGTAATGGATCAATACTATACTTATCTTGTAAGTGTTATCATTGTTAAATGACGAGGAAGTGAAGGGTAGTGTAATGAATAGCCATTGGGCACACAGACTTAGCAGTTTGCTGGGGTTTGTGCATTTAACTGAAGCATATTCCATAAAGAAAAAAGCTATATTAAAGAAAGAATATGTGTTTTATGTATGTAAACTAACTTTTCTCTTGATAAGGATACATCTTCAAGCTCCACACAATTAAGATTAAAATAATGACTCTACTTACTATTAATAAATGCAAACACTATGCAGAATAGAACTGCTATATGAATACATTATATCTATTGACATTATTTATGACTTGTCTTGACAGAACTATTTTTAATGTTTTGATTAATAACAAGTAAGACTGTATAGGATTAGGTGATATTTTAGTTTCATTTAGAAAACTAAGTATGTGTCATCTTAGATGCAATAGCCCCATGGTTTTTTGGAGATGGACTTATTTTTACTTTCTGTTGTCAATTGATCGTTTACATTGCTAAATTTTGTTATACCATCAATCTGAAGTTTATTATTATAAAACTAAGCTTTGAGGTGAGCTCATGCTTTTCTCACATGTGGGTACAAGTTGCCTCTTTGGGAGGGCCTTTTCCTTGTGTTGAATGAAGTCATTGTTAGCTGTGTAAAGAATGTAGTCGGGCTTGAGCAGACTTTGGGTGTCCTTGGTCTTTGAGATCCCTTAGTAAAGTTCATTGGGAAAAACCCCATCAGTTTGTTTAGAGCCTGAAAGAGCTCCCCTTCTAGTAATCTAGTTAAACCTGAGAGACTAGAACAGACTGCCCTGTCTCAAATTCTGTCTAGAGCTCCAGACTAGGAGAGTTATCCGTTACCCCTGCCTTTTCTACTATAGACAGCCTCGGTTGAGCCACACCATGACCACTTTAGAGGAACTTCTCTCTGGGTCACATTGTGACCCCCGAGTCCCGCCCCCGGGATGTCTCCTCCTTCAGTGTACAACAGGCGTCACACTGCCCCTTGCTCTCCGTGGCATAGCCTCAGCTTGCTCAGGGGATGAGGACCAGGCGTTGTTTTCACCCCACCCCTCTACTTAAATAGTTTCCTCAACTTTTGCTGAGCTTCTTACCACTGACATGGAGTTCCACACGCCGGTCATTTTACCTCAGTTTCTTTCTTATGTATATATGTATATGGAAATATGCTTGTAGTCTATTCTTTGGAACTCTGGGCTTCTGTTTGTCATCCTTAGTGTCTGTTCTGGGGGGACCTGAAGTAGGAGATTCTGCACGAGAGTATTGCTCATCCTCCGCTCTCTGGTTCTCCCTCCTCATCTCTCATTCCTTCTCTTTCTCTCCCCCTTCTCTCTCCCTGCCATCTCTCAGATGAGAAATATTAGCTGAACATTTTTCTTCAAATAGTTTTCTATTTTTTCTTCCTATCTGAATTATAGAAGTTAGCTTTTCCAGCTTCTTAAACCCCAAGTTCTTCGAATTCCCATGTCTTCATATATATTTTTATTTATTATTTTTATTGAGATATAAGTATATAACATCCCTGCTTCCTTTTCCCCTCTACCCTAAATCTCCAAACCCCCAATGAATGCTCAGGGCAGGAGAATCAGCTTCTTTCAGGGATGCTCTCCTAATTGCTATCTAGTGCAAAGTAGTCAGTCCTGAAACCATATATACTCAAGGCACACTAACCACAAAAGACAGATTCTATTTACATATTTGTGCATATATATGTAGCAATAATAGTAAGAGGACTTTGTGATTTTAATCCAAAGCTGACTTCTTGCTTGAACATATGTTTTTCACATAGAATCACATTAAAAGGAGTGAGGAACAACTTCTACTTACCGATGTTTGCCTTAGTAAACATTTGAGACTTCAGGAAATATGCCTTCAAATATCTAGTAACTCACAGGAGAATATAATTCTTTTCTCAAGGATGAAAAATTATTAAAAATATTTCCTCCATCCCAATGGATAATCAGGTTTCTACAAATGGGGCCTTCCAGGTTTATATTCCAATGCATTAGGTGGAAAGAAAGACATGCTTGTGAGGGTTGCTTAGTTTGAAAATGATACATTCAGATTTCTAATCAAGAACTTAATTACATGTTTTAATTAAAGCTAGGAAATGTAGTCTAAGTGTGAAAATAAGAAAAAGTGAATGTGGATTTGGTGAGAAGAGTTTATGGTTTGGTGCAATAGTTAAATTTAATAAAAATAGAATTTGAAAACTGCTTTGAGAATTAAATAATGTGATGCACACTTGGAAAGTGGGAATGGTAGTTCCTGGCGGTGTTTTCTGTTGTTATGTTACAGGGCGCAGAGCAGAGGGCCCTAAACCTGTCTATCTCAGCCACATGTCTGAGGCTTTTGAAGCAAAGTTCAAACCGTCCAACTCACATACTGTAGCCTTTCTATTTTCTGTAACACAGTGGATATCTGCAAGGAGAATTTCCATTTACAGATACTATTCTCTCATATTCTGGATTGGTTGAGCTTAGTTCTTGATAAAATTAATGTAGCCTAGAGTAAATGTGGAAAGATTTTTTTCACAAGTAATTGTATATCTGATGATTTATTTGAAAGTTTTCTTTTCTTTGTAGGCATCTACTAAGTTAAGTCAGCAGCATTTTGCTCATTGTTTTTTTAAAAAAATGATCTTAGTGAACTTTTGGGGGAGTTTTCAGATAGTTTTTATAAAAAATGTTTCATTATAATTATTTTCTTTCTGTTTAACAGGTATTTTGGAGATCAAAGATGGGTAGAAAAGACTCTTCCACTACGAAACTTCCTGTTGATCAGTACAGAAAGCAAATTGGTAAGCAATGAGCTTCTGTGAATATAAATAAAAAGCCAGTTATGTATGTCAATTAAGGAATATACATTTATATATATAATATATAAAATACATTTTCTGTAATATATACAACTCATAAAAATATAAGAAAAAGAACTACCTTGTAGGTTTTTAGGTTTTAGGAGGAAAAACAAATATAACCCTGGTTCCTAGTGAAGAATATACTGCATATTATTTGTTTTTTCTAGTGTAATTGTAATTTTATCAATGGAATAAAACTAATATTATTATTGTTTTTAGGAATAGATGCTGTTTTACAGTATTTTACATGTCAATATTTGATAAGTTATTCCTTTATACACATTTAAAAAGATAATTCTGTTGCTTCAAAACGACAGTGATGTATTTATTTCAGAATACTACATTAAAATATTCTGAATAAAATACAAGTGCCATATGTAGAACTCAGCTGAGAAAGGAGAAGAACTTTTCAGGAGTCATAAGTGAAGACTTATGGGAGAGAAGAAAGATGTTGGTAATGAAGATCCCAAGAATATCCTTAGATACTAGGACAGAACCCCTTGGGAAGATGGCCATCTAGAGAGAAGCCAGCACAGAGAAAAGGCAAGAAGCAGCCTGCTCTAAATGCACACTTTCTCTCTAAGTGCTCGTGAGTGTGTACAGAATACTCATGCACAGGGACAATCCCAAGAGTTTCGAGAATTTGTAGCCTAGGGACATGTTTTTTAAAGAGATGCAATAAAGTAGAAATGGGACATTAAACAAAATCGTCTTCTTCTCAACATGACACTCTCTTCCTCTTCTCTCTGCCTCTACCCAATTAAACAAAGAGTGATTGATTAATAAAACCTCTTCAAGTTATTGAAGAATAAAAAGGAAATTTCAATTGAATTCAGATAAATAATTAAAAATAACTGATACAAAAATATCTACATCTATTTTATAATATCTCTAAAGCATGCACTCCATAAATTAAAAATATTGTGAAACAGACATATAAAGTAAAACAACAACAATAATGCATAGGTCAATGAATAAATTTTTATATTTTATATTATGTATAGCTACATAAGATCTGCATATATATACACATTGATACATGCACATATAAGTACATTTGAGTATATAAAAGTCAGTTAGAATATCCATTATTCCACATAGTGGATAAATTTTGCATAAGCTAAGTCCACCCAAAGTGTAGTCCTAAATGTAGTCTGTGTTAGACCTTTAGATGTTAGGACTTGGTTCTCTTTGACTTTCACATCCCATCTCTGTCCATCTTGGGTAACGACCAAAAATAGCCATTACTTCTTTTTTATTCTTTTCCTTTGAGATTAGACTGTAATATGAGATGAAGGTGTGTTAAATTTGTTTATGCTATGGAATGTTTGTTTAATTATGCAAACTTTTTTTTTTTTTGGTATTTCAAGACAGGGTTTCTCTGTAGCGTTGGAGCCTGCCTTGGAACTAGCTCTCTTGTAGACCAGGCTGGCCTCAAACTCACAGAGATCCGCCTTCCTTTGCCTCCAGAGTGCAGGGATTAAAGGCATGGGCCACCACTGCCCGGCTTGCATTCTTTAATGTTGTATTTGGTTAACTCTGTGAAGCTGTGTTAATTTGTCTTTTCAGATGACTTCTACCAGACATTTAGCAAACAGCTTCCTTCTTAAACTCTCCCACAAAAGAGCAGAGGACACTTTATTTTTAAGCCACTTTAATTTATATTCAAAATCTAAACAAAGACATCACAAAACAAAAATTACTGTCAAATTTTGAAAAAAATGGTGGCTAAAATCATTTACAAATTAACGGAAGGCTGAATTTCTGAATTTCATACTAATTCAAAGTACCATTTCACAACGACCAAACTGTATCCATCCCACTGTTGGAGTTAATTGTAATTGTCAACCTTTCTAGATTGGAATTACTATGAACACAGACCTCTCGAGGTGTCTGTGAAGATGTTTCTGGAAAGTTTTAACTGAGACGGGGATATCCAAAGTGAACTGTGCATCCCTCCACCATTGGCTGAACTTTCTGACTGAATAAGAGAACGAGACTTGAGAAGCATTCATTCAACTTTGCTTCCTGACTGTGCACGCAATGCGCCCAGCGACTACTACATGTCCCTACCAATATGCCCTCTCCCACACGATAGAATGCATCCTTTGAATGGTGACTTGAAATAAACCCTTCCTTAAGTTGCTTCTGCCAGGTATTTTGTCATAGCAATGATGAAAGGAAGTACCAGAAAACTGGTACCAGGAGAAAGGTTCACTTGTTTGGGGGCCTTTGGAGCTAATCTATAGGAGGAATGGGAAAGAGTTTGGATTTGCAGGCAAGGAGAGCCCTCCATGTTGGAGTAGAGCTTAACTGCTAATCTCAGGGAGAGCTCAGAAGCCCAGAATGCTAAGAGAAGTGTGGAGAGAGGAAGCCCAGCTCACGAAGTTTCAAACAACACATGCTTTTACTCCGGGACTTCTGATTCCTGATTCAGTATTTTTCTTTCTTATCTGTCTCTTTAGGTTTTCTGTTTATATGTGATTCCTTCTCTGTACCACAAGCTACCAGCCATTTCTAGGAATATATCCATGTTTACATAAATATCCCCATTTCTTCTAGTTATTTCATTTGTTGGCTTATAATTATCCCACAGCTATGCTATGAAGTTTTATGTCTGATTTTATTTTCTGGAATTTCTCCCCCATCTTCATTTTGGTATTTGTTCATTTTCCTTGGTTTCTGTTATATTAATGTTTTTCCTACTGCATCTTAGTCTGAATTTTATGTGTTTCTTATATAGTATTTATTATTTTTTCCTATGCTTACTTAGCACTTAGTTTACTGTTTTATAAGTTTTGAGCTATTTCGAGCTGTTTGGTTAGAAAGATTCTTTTTAGTGCAAGTAATTATCGTAAACACTGTTCTATGCTATGTCAGTCCAGTTTTGCTACTGTAACAAACTAGACTAAACCCAGTAGTATGTGAAGCAGAAAGGTTTGGGAGCAGTGCACTGCTGGCACCTTGTGTGTGCCTCCCTGATGTTTCTTAACACACCATCAGATATCGCATGGAAACTGAGAGAATCCTGTGTCAGCTCAGCCTGTGCTGCTCTTATTACAGCCACCAGTCTCTCTTGGCCCTGCATAACCCCAACTCTCTCCTACCTCCAAATGTTAGCAAGATTTGGATTGCAAATTACATTTCAGTGTGAATTCCAAATGGTGGCGCCTACTTTTGCTGCGTGTGGGAAATTTGTTCATTTTCATGTGTCACAAAATGTTTCTTTCAATCAGTGATTATTTCAGAGTTGTTTACTTTCACATCATATTTGTGAATTTTCCCATTTAGCTTGTGTTACTGATGTCTAATTTCATTGTATTCAGAAAAGATATTTTGAGGAGCTTAATTTTCTTATGTTCCTTAAGAATTGTTTTGTGCTATAGCACATCCTGGAGAATGCTAGCATGCCCTCAAAAATGTGTAATCTGTTACAGCTTGACTGGACACTATGCCTTATCTAAGTCCTCTATTTACATCTTGTTGATCTATCCGTAAATAAAGCTGCATACTGTCAGTACATTGTCTCCTATTCATAGTGATCTTTTCGTTTCATGATCTGTTTGTGTATCATCTGTCATCCATCTATCTATCTATCTATCTGTCTGTCTGTCTGTCTGTCTGTCT
>LOEQ01012988.1:0-23409 GCA_001685075.1 Bramus lutescens
TCTCTCTCTCTCTCTCTCTCTCTCTCTCTCTCTCTCTCTCTCTCTCTCTTGCTAGCTCCAGGGAAAATAAATGAATACAAATTTAGTTGGATAGAGTAACCACCAAATTTTAAATTTGTTTCAGTTTTCCTATAGTGCCGTGGCTTTTTTGTATAATGTATGTTTATATGCTCTGTGAAGAAAACACTAACATTGGAGTTATAAATCTGTCATATAGCTTCTTAAAAAATAAGTCAGCTACTCATTTCTGTTTATTCTTAATTGTTTCATATATGTATGTATATATAAATATATATATACATACATATAAATGGTTATAATTATAATTACTTACTCAAGTTATGCTAAGTATGGTGAGATGTGTGTTCTAGCCTTATTAATATTTTGGAGAAATGAATACAAATGTATATTGCTACATGGAAAAACAATGTGATAATGTGTATGAAATGTTCAATAAATAGATATTTAATGATAGGTTATCTGAAAAAGACGGAAGATGAGGAAAGGAAAAGCATGATAAACACCAGAACATGGGTTATAGCAATGATGTGCTGAACCCTAAAGATCATTGCCAGATTATTTTTAAGTATTGGTGTGTGTGTGTGTGTGTGTGTGTGTGTGTGTGGTTTTACTATTTCTAAATAAATGTGAACAATCTCCTTATAGACAATTACCTTTGACAACCTCCTGGAGTCAGTTATCACCATATTGATCAAGATATAAGGTGGTTGTATTATTACATGTTAGTCATGGAATCTCATTGGAAAATACCCAATTATGGGTCAATGATGGCTACATTTATGGTGGTTTAATAAAGCAATTTCTGAAGGTCATCCAGTGGTGAACTAACATCAGTACCTTGGTTCCTTCACTGCGTTTGAAGTGCTTTGCCTGTGTACTTTCATTCTATCTTCACAACAAATGTTTGAGTTAGATAGTTTACTTTGTTTATCAGAAAGGAAACAAAGCAGAAAACATTTGTACAATAATAATCAAATATTTGATTTAAAATTTCTACTTTAACCTAACATGAATATTTATCTTCTATAGAATGATTTGACATTTTTTTACCTTTGAGTCACCTATTTGCTGGTAACATTTTTACACAGTAATTAGCATTACAACTATTGTTTTAAATACCTTCCAAGCATTTCATCCCCATATGAAGTATTTAAATTATGACAATTAAGTCCTGCAATAATATCTCAAAGACACTACAATGTACTTTAAAAGAATGGCATTTCAAGAGGTTATTGCAAGAGAAATGACTCACTGGTTAAGGATGGTCATGTGCTGCTCTTCAGTAGCCTTAGTTCTGTTCCTAAACCCAAGCTAAGGTACTTAAAATCACATGAAACTCTAGCCCCACCTTTCAGAAATCTCTGAATTCCAGGAAAGTACACACATACACATGCATGCACACGCACGCATACACACATACACAGTATACACGCATGCATTTTAAAACATTGTGACTGTACATCTGTAAATATGATCTAGTTAAAAATTGGTGGTCTAGCTGTTACAAAGACAGGTCTTTCCTGTGCTGTGGCTCAAGAACACCTTGTCATCAACAGTATCACACTATTTACTTAACAGTACTCTCATAACTACTTTGTAATAGCTCCAATATTAAATGTGCTATGGTGGCATGTGTGTTTCAGTGAAAAGTTCCGTAGAAGATAATCCAGGTTGGAATTCTGTTTTTTACAGCACACCTCTTTGGGCAGTAACCAGGTTGAATACAGGACAGCAATAGAAAGAACAACTCCATCTCATATAGTTATTGACCGGTGAATTATGCAAAGCAACCTTCTGTCCACAAACCATGTAATGCCGTTAATTCTCTATAGACCTGGAGTGCCATTTCGTGTCTCTGCTGAGCTATCATAATTTAGGTGAATCTCAGTATCGAGTCATCTGCCTTCTACAGAAATCCAGAATGTCTGTGTAGCAGAGACTGCTTCAAAAATATTACTGTATTCAATATCACCCAAGAGAATTTCTAAATCCTCACCCTCTTCATTCTTTTGATTATATTTTCAAAGAGACTGAATTTGAATTTATAAGACACGCTTCTCTCAAATGCAATTCTCTAGTTAATGCTTGCACACCTCTGAGTGGTACCCTTTGAGTATCAGGCTTTGATACGTCTTAACATCTTGCTATTCCTTTTCACATCTATTGGAATGTCTGTATAATCATTTCTCAAAATGGATTCTGATCAGGTCATGGACAGTTGGATATAAATGTCTCGCATGTGTGGGTGAGGTGAGAAGACAGGGGTCATTTCACTGGAAGGGAGAGATAAGAACAAGGCTACATAATGAGCTGGGAAGCAAGCATTCTACAGTTTCCCTTGGGGCCAACTATGTATGGTTTCTGTTACACATTCCCTCGTGTTGAGTAAAACAGAAAGATTCTGGTGATAATGATCTGATTTCAGAAAGTGCATGTATTATGGAATCATCTGCTGTGAGTTAACTGTATTGGTTGCTTTCGGTAAAATATGTAGTGAGCTAGTAACATGTCTTAGTATACTTTCTACTTTCTTGCTAAATTGGATCTATTTTTCTCAATTCTATTAGCTTTTCCGGTAAGTAGAAATGGGGACAGAACAAAACAGATAGCAGGGAAGTGAGTTCACTTGCTTTCATTGTTCTAAGATTGAGAACAAAACCCCAACAATATAGTGCAAAAGTGTTTTCGTAAGTGTACAGTTGTAGACACACATGCGCTACTTTTGTGAATTTTATCCTTTTTTCCATTAATGGAGTGTGAAAGATACTTTGTAGATCCCTATTTCTATAACCACAGGAGGAAAAGTTCCTTAATCTGTGGATGTTTAAAATGCAGTGCTTTTAAGGACTATAGAAGGAAAGAGAATTTTTTTCCATGACCACATGTCCCTATGAAATAGAATAATAAATATGTAAATATTTATGGATTTTTTTCTAATAATCTTCTAAATATTAAATTTATTTTTGAATACCGTTTTGCATATAGATGCATATATACAAAAGTTCCTCTATCCAGTCATGAGAATATTCACAGGCAGAATGTATAATTTATTGATACAATAATGAAGTCTATAAAGGTATATTCCAGTTGTATCATTCAACTAGGGATCCAGGACTGCATATAATATTCCTGGTGTTCTCTGTCTAAGAAAATTCAAATTCAGTTAGTGAATACATCACCTCTCCAATTGTGGGTCCTGTGGCTCTTCCTTAGCTGAGGATGTTCTTTCACCCTAACCCCCAAAAAAGCATCCATGATAGTGATTGGAGATGATATTCACACATGTGATACATTTAGATAGCTATCATTCATATTTTTTCATGGAAATCACTGAGATTATTCTCTAGAAAATACTAAATGCTCAAAAATATAATTTTGCAATTGGACTCTACACAATTCCCAAAGAAGTTTTCACCCACTTGCTGGGACTCTCTTCTGGCCAGGTGTAGTAACAACATCCTTGTCATTCTGTAGGGGCTCTCTTCTGACCAGGTGTAGAACTAACATTGTCATTCGGTAGGAAAAGTGTTTCCTGTGGAACCTTTCTGGTGATGACAGTGGAGATGGCGCTATAGATTAATTGCGGAGCTTTGCTTCTGTGAGGCAGCACATTTTTAACATCCATATTTCTTCCTGAAGGAAAAGAAATATTTTTTGACTTGAGTTTTTAAACTATAATATTTAACTGCTGGTCTGTGCAATTAATCAAGTGTTTCCATAATCTGGTTACTGTGTTGTACTTGTAGAATTTCAAAGTAGTAAGGCTAGAATTGTAAATTACTTCTGTAATTCCAAGCCAAGTCACACGGGGGGAAAGCAAGTAGGACAAAAATAAAGGAATAACTTAGAGTGTAGAGGGAGAAGAACGGCATGTACAGTTCCAAACTGCTTCCATCACGTGGCTATTTCAGATCTGGGTGTTTAATCTAAACAATTATAATTGTAACTGCACATCAAAGCAAAGAAATCTTGGGCAAGTGAGAAACCCAGGCTATCTGAAATCAAACTTGAGTCTTGTTGCTTCACACAGAATCTTCATGAAGTGAGCACTTGGCCTATATCTGAACTCCTTATTCATATGCAAGACTATCTCCATTATTCTACTTCATAGGGACCTGCGATCCTTGAAAAATTTCTCTCTCCTTCTATATTCCTCAAAAACATGGCATTTATATGTGGATGACCATACTATAAAGCTCCCCATTTTAGATCTATGTTGCTCTCTGCAAGACACCTGATAGTTCTGCTCCTGTGTGCAGATCATCAATCTTAGCTTTATGAATCTATTCTGAGATTCCATAGTATTTCTCATTGATTTTTCACTGTCCTGCATCATTTGCCAAATGAGTTAACTAATGTCCCTAATTCCCAATGTATTATCTAGTTAGCTAGTAAGAATTTAGGAACAATATGAACAGGATGGCCAAGATCATGATGGGGATAGCCATAGAAACAGCTGACTCGAGCTAGTGGGAGTTTACTGATCCCAGATTGGCAACTGGAGAACCAGCATAAGACCGAACTAAGGGCTCTGAATGAGGGTGACAGGTGTGTGACATGGCAGTTTGTGAGACCACTAGTAGTGGAACCAGTATTTATCCCTAGTGCATGATCTGGCTCTTTGCAGCCCATTCCCTATGGAGGAATAATTTTCTCAGCCTAGATACAAAGGGGAGGACCTTGGTCCTTCCTCAAGTGATGTGACAGACATTATTGACACCCTGTGGGCGGTCTCACCCTCTCTGAGGAGTGGATATTGGAGGGGGATGAGAAGGTGGGAGGAGTGGGAGGATGGAAAGGAGAGGAAACTGTGATTGGTATGTAAAATAAGATAGTTTTTAAAATAAAGAAATTTTTGTGAACCACAAAATAAGTCAACTAATTTTCCTACCATACAGAAGGGCACAATCTTAACATTTTATGGGGGTGAGGGTTTCAGATGCTGTTTTGCTTTCCCCAGCAGTATTGGCTGAATTTGGATAGAACAATACTATCCCAAGAAAAATACCTTCATATTTTTTTCATAAATGTGTATGACTCTACTTCTTTTCAGTTCATATTAACATATTTATTCTGCTTATTTATTTTACTCTAGATAAAAATTTATTGTCTGAGAATTTCAGTTTGGAAATTGATTTTAAATTGCTTAATATTATAATTTTATTAAATTATGATATTAAATTATTTATCATGTTTATTTTAACTGGAGAAAAATAGAAAGAAGAAATGGAACAAATGAATAGAAAACAAGAGAAATAGAGGAATAAAAGTAGAACGTGAGAAGTGAAAGATGTATCCAAAATGCAATTTATGTTACAAAGATGGTATAACATATTACTTAGAGACTAAAGACAATGTTTGACATAGAATAAGTGACTTTTAAGTCTTTAACCAGTTAAATATAGTTCCGGGGTCTTTAAATACACAAACATTCTATTCTAAAACATAATGCCAAGGTTTGACCATCCCTATTTTTATTATTAAAACAACTGGGTTCAGACATCATGTGTTTCTAAGAAATGAAATAATGAAAAGTCAAGTAACTTACTCAATATTCTCAGCTAAGAAATGGGGAGGCTGGGAGCTGATCTTTTGATAACATTGTTTTAGACTAAGGTTTTTCAACCTGTGGGGGTCGAATGACCTTTTCGCAGGGGTAACTTAAAACCATCCTGCATATCAGATATTTACAATATGATTCATAACAGTAGCAAAATTGCATTTATGAAGTAGCAATGAAAGTAATTCTATGGCTGGCATCACAGAAACATGAGGAATTACATTAAAGGATTTGCGGCCTTAGGAAGGCTAAGAATCACTGCTCTAGACTATACATTTCTAACTACTCCACCAACAACAGAGAGTCACACTTCTGACCAATGACTTAATATCAGCCCCTCTTCTAAATGTTTAATGTCACAAATATCTGAGTCTGGCCAATATTATTTTATTATACAGGCAAAGAAACAGAAGAAAGTGTCTGCTTTCATTCAACTATGCTTACAAATCTATATATTTAAAGATGATAGGATTCAATCCAGCCCTCCTAATATCCTGGAGAGACAAACCTTACTGGATCCTTCCAAACGATTTGTTGTCTAGGAGATATATAGGGCATACACATAGGTACTAAGTATTCATGGTTCTCCCAAGTGTTTTAATATCACTTAGCAATATATCACTAGGAATAAATTAGTGTAGTGTAATCTGACTACACAGTGTGCACTCAGCGGTTGGGTGATTACGAGTAAGTATTCTCTCAGACAGTAGAGTTGCAAGGGACTGGCAACAGGCAGTTGAGGAAGTCCAGAGAGAAAGTGAAAGGTCTAAAAGAGAGGAAACAGATCTGGAGTTTGGGGAGTGGGGAATATCAAATTTGCTTGAACACTGAGAAAACAGTACTTGTCATTCTTGCGGTGACCATCTGCTTCCCTCCCCCCGTCCTCCACTATGATATTATAAAGTTTTTTTTTTACCTTCCTCTTGGGAAATGCAGCCAGATATTAAATGATAATTCGAGAACTTAAAAAAATAGGAATTTCCTTCTATCCATTTCTTTCAACAAAAGGTCTTTTGCTTGACTGAAATCATCCCAAAATCTCACTTTTCTAACTCCTCTGCTCAGAGAGTGGAATAGTTTTGGCTATGCCTTTGCTAGGTCAGTTTTGTGTTGAACTTTCCATTCTCGGGGGAGGTTCTGCATCAGTTATCTTTCCAGTGGCTCTTAATGCCCTTCTTTCTTTGGCCCCAGAACACAGGAAGTAAATTTGATTTTCTGTGGTTCTCATCAACCTCACATCTTAACTGTGTGTCTAGGAATCTACTCCTCATTAAATGTTCTGTGCCACACATTACCACAACTCTTTGAGGATGTACTTCACATTAAAATGATGAACTCTTTTTGTGAGTTGCGAAGTTTTTATTTTCAAAAAGATTGCAATAATATATTCTAATGACTGCTACTCCAGTTTCATGAATGAAAGTGAACTTTCATTATTAAAATATAGGAATAAAATAATTCCAACATAAAGTGGAGCCCTTTACATAGAAAAAAATACCTCCAGGAAAGTATTTCAAGGTTGTTTTTCTTTATCATACTGGGCCAGCATTTGAAAAATGCTAATATACCTAAGGGTATGCTGCTGACATACATATAGCTTTCTTTAATCAATTATAAAATACCCCCAAGCAAACGCCATTTCTTAAGAATCTGTGTTTTTGTTCTTGACACAGTCATAGAGTTTGTATGGCTTGGAGCAATGGAGTCAGTCATTGATCATGAGTATTTAGAAGTAGTTGCTGCGCTTATGTTTTAATACTTCTTACACAGTCTGAGGGATGTGCAATATCTTCTGTGCTTTACTTCAAGCACAGTGTTTCAGCATCTCCCTAATCCATCCCTACAATACTTCAGCCCTTGGTTAGGCTTTTAGCTTACAAAGAACATTCAAGTGGCACCTTTGTCACTAGTTTACTTAAATTCACGCTCCCTACATGACCTTTGAAGCTTAATACTCACTGCGTCTGAATAACTCACAGCAGAATTGAGACCTGCCTTAGCTCTAGGTTCCTTTAGAATCGGAAAGTCCCTACGGTGCTTAGACCTTTGGTGTTCTAGGTCAGTGTTTATTTCTCACGGAATCCTTAAGTGGACAGGCACTTCAGCAGGACGTGCTTGAGGGATATAGAAAGACTGTTCCCACTATTTATCTGGTTCCCTAAACTGAGAGTGTTTTTCATGTCTAGATCCTTTTAGTGAAAAAGACGACAGAGAACCAAGAGTGTTACCTGGTAAATGCCCAGCCAATCTTAGTCTCCATTATGTGTGATTTTCACGATTTTTTCCACTATCTTTTCGCCTCCTGTATCTTTCCTGCAGTTGCTCCACTTCTCTGAAGTCTTTGAAGTCTATTATTTTAGCCCTAAGAATGCAGGGTTCAGTCACCTCCAGTGAAGCTGTACCTGACCAGAGTTACTTCCTCATCACTCCACCCTCTCTCCGCTTGGTAACTGGATTTACTTGTTGCCGTAAGAAACCATCTTATACAAATATTTGTTGAGTCTTCCAAATAGAATTTAAACTCAAAAGCAGGGCACTTAACTGATACGATTTTATTCTTAGCATATTTAACAGTGTCTAGCAGCAGATCTGTCACCAATAACATGACTAATGGAATGTGTTTATCAGATGCAATTAGCAAATGCAGCCCGTTCTTCATCAGAATACTCCATCGCCTTATAAGACACTATATATTCTTGTTATCAGAATCTACCTGGAACTATTTACAAGTACTATAAATGGCTCAAAACTTGTGTTCGAAGCTCACCTTTCCCATTTCAGCAAAGGCATATATTAGCAGTGGTCAGAGTGAAAAGAATCATGTACTTGTTTCCCTGTAATGACCCTTGATGCAGTTCTCCTTTGCTGCCAGCAGGGGTCTCAGAAAACCTTTTACCCACTGCTATGTCTACATAAAATTGCTGGATTGGTGGCTTTATTGTTCAAAGAATGGGAAAAACAAACATTCTGGAGTGTAGCACGAATAATAAAAACCCAGAGACAGATATTTGGGTTCAAACTGAAAGCTCAAAGAAGCAAAGCAGTCAACCACTAGAGAGCTCTTACCTCTACAAAATTCAAATATCTACAAAAAATTTACCTCTACAAAATACCACTATCCTGGAGTTTATTAATTCTGCTTAAACCACCCCATCTGTTTTAAATGACATGTCTATTTTTGCTTATCAACATTGATATTTGAAGTTCAACAATTACCTAGAACTAGGCAGGTGGGTGCAGAGGATCCTCAGGAGCACCCGAACGCCACATTTAGAAACGGAACTGATGGATTTGTGTTTCCAGTTAGAGTTCACCAAATTGATGTCCCTAGCACATTTCCCTTCTTTCAACAAGTTTGAGGAATTGTACGAAACTAAGCGGAATGTACGAAAACAGCCTGTTTCTCTTTAGCTTATGTCTTTCTAAATTATTGAAATGCAGCTGCATTTGCTTGGTTCTTTTTAGTTCACTAGAAACAGGACTTGCAAGGCACAGTAACAGCGTCTTCCCACCCCTCTCAATCGTAGTCCTTACTTAGAAAGGGCAGCAGAATTGGCCTAGCAGCATCTTGATGGCCCTTCTTCAATACCGTCTGGGTGCTGATATCACCCATGCCTCCCCAGTTCTCGATCAAAGAAGAAATAAGCTCCCTGCCCAACTACCGCCTGATGACTCTCTTCCAGTGTAGCTCATGTTTGATTGCCAATCATCCTTGGGACCCTTCCTCCAGCCTGTCTTTTTACTGACATCATATATGTGATTGCAAAGGTGCAAGTAGCCATTAAGAAAACTAACATTTTCAATGCCCGTTTTTTCATGAACTTGACAAAATTTGTTATGCATTCTCATAAACTGAGTACTGATTGCTGATCGTATCCCCTGGTTCATTCAGTCAATCTACAGGTAGATCGATGGGTAGACAGATAAGGGAAACGAAGGCTGGCTGATGGGCTAGGAAGATAACTGAAAGAACATATACATTCGGGTAAATATATACCATATGCGTAATACATATGGATACATATGAGTTTATTGAATATCCACAAGTATTGATGCCATTTCTGTGGGCTATGTGTCTGAGTAGATAGATATATCAGTAGAGCTATGTATCAATATGTTAATTTGCCTTTTTACAGAGTAAGCTAGAGATATTAGGAACTGACACTCATCCTGATAGTCAGAGACTCTTTCTGCATTGATATTGAGCTGTAAAACAAAGGTAAAACTTCCACTTCTAAAACCTGATATTTTATATGTAAGTTTAAGAAACATCATAAATATTTATAGTGACATATAGCTAGATGAAAACACTTCGTGCTGAGGAAGAAAGTATTATGCCAGAGTGCAAAAGTGAGATTAGTTTTTAAATTATTTTTAAAAAGTGACACACTAAAATAAATAATATAATAAATAAAGTAATAATATAATGATATTTTTTACTTAAGTACCCTCATATCTGTCCTTTAAATTCATGCTCTCTTTTCTTTTAATTGTTTATATATGCATATATACTTCTTAATGTATAAATAAAAGCTGCTTTATAGTCTGCATAATGTTACTTGTGTGTATATATTTTCAGTGCTGCTAAACTGGTATTAGATAATCAATTGGTATGTTCTTCCTTAGGGGAGACTATTTCTATTGCTCTCAGATTCCTTAGCTGCCTGAATTTCTTTGCCTACTTTTAAGAGGGTGGGATTTCATCCTTCCATGTAGGTGTGTTGTTCTTGTTGAGGTCATGTTTAGGCAGTCCTCTCACAAAGTTTTTTTTTAAATCAATATGCTTATTAATGAAGAAATGTTTAAGAATGAAGCTTGATACCCCAACATAATAAATAGATCTATAGTCACAGGTGTTCTTCAGAAGGCAGAGTCTAATATATTGTTTTCCTATTCAAGAGCTCATCACCCCTCTATTCTATAATGTATTTAATCCACTCCTACAAAAGGGTAAGGCTTCCCATGGCAAGTCTACAAATCCTGGTACATTCCGTTGAGGCAAGACCAAGGTCCTTCCTCCCCGCTGTGGAGCCTACCTGGGACAGAAAAAAGTGAGATTCTTAATGCAACCCAATTAATAAAACTATCACAAGAACAAATGTAAAGAGATAGACCCATCACACCCCTTGTAAGAGGAGGACACCATGGTAGGAGATGGAGGGAAAAACACCACAGAGAATGGAGCAAAGCATGACTATTCTAAATTTTCCCTTCTTTGAGAGGAGATTGGCGTAGACTAGTGTCTACCCTACATTTGAAAAATCGGTTATCACAGAAAAAGAACTGTAGCAGCATTCTGAACTGCCTTCTCTTTTCTGATACTATGTGCTCATTCTCCTTCCTAAGGTCTTGTTTTATTTGCTTTCCTCAAAGTGACTCTATCTAGCCAAATTTTTGTCACACCTGTTTGTCACAAAATCTCAAATTTTCATATTATTTATACATGTGTTAGGCAACTTTTTATTAGCTTTCCCAGGAAACTGAAAATGCATGGATTTGCTAGTTTTTCCCCATTAAGTGCCCATAGCTCAGATTGGTACTTGACACATAGTGGGCACTTATTAAATACTAGTATACATCATGAGTGTAGTAAAAAAAAAAGAACTATGAAGAGTTCTTACTTAGCACCTTTTTGCAGATATGTAAAGAAAATCAAATTTAGATATAATCTGTTCACGTCCTGAAGTAAAATAATTCAAAGAACTTACACAGAACTAAGGAGTATGGTAAAATTATGGATGATATATAGATAAATATTTTCAAAATAATTAGTTGCAATTATTTTATGGTTCATGACTCCATATTTCCCAGAACTACAAGTACTGAAAAAGAGGCATAAGTCGAAAATGAAATGCCTCTGGTTGGAACTGATATTAGAAGATACTAGAATGATTTTGTCTTATAAGTGTAACATTCTTATCTTTATAATACTCTTACTAATGTATAAAATCTGTCATCATTGACAGCATTGCTGGAATCATGAATATGTATTAATAGCTCTAAAAGGAGTGTGGTCTTCTGCATGCCTTGCCGGTATGCAAATGTGAGCACTATAACAGTGACATTTGTATGGGTGACAAGGTGAATTTCTATGAGCCAGCCAATGTCCATCAGCAATTAACATGTCAGTAGATCATGCCTATGCTGACATTTTAGTCTTAGTAAATGGATTGTCACATGTGGTGGTGTTATTGAGCTAGCCATGCTATCCTATGTACCAGAGCTATTGGTTATAAGGGCAAATACAGTCGTAAATAGAACATGTGATTTCTTATTTGTTTCCAAGAAAAATTCCAGATTTCTGCTCCCTTGTGGTAGAGAAAATTTAAGCTCAGCTAAGTCACAGACTGTCTATTTTCTGTAATCCGCTTACAGCCCATTCAACACAGTCACTGGCACACATGAAAACTGACTGTATCCGCATTCGGGGCTCCTTGATCAGCTGTGATTAGGAGCCTGCAGCACGGGCTTTGGATTTCAATTCACGTTGATCCCACAAACATGTCTACATGTTACAGAATGGAATATTTCACAAGTCGGAGGTAATAAAATCCTGAACTTCATGAATTACAGGATATCTTCACCATCTAAGTTCTAATATGACATCAGAGACAAAGAAGAGTAGGGTACTGTGGGCAGCTTTACCTGTGTGTGCAGTTTTCATAATCCCCAGTTGGATCCCTTATGGGCATGAGGCTGAGGAGTTATTTTTAGCCTCTCTAGGCCTCAGTTAGCTCCTCTGTGAAATGGAAATAGCTATGGATACTATATAATGGTTTAAGTGTGAAGAGTTTATCCCAGTGGCTATCATACATTCAACAAATATTACTATCTTTAGTTACCTTATTCCAAAATATAGGATGATGTCCTCTAACTTGCACAGGAAAAACTTAAGCAATAGATAATAAACTTTCTTCTTAATGTGCAAATGTCTGTCTTTTGATAGATATGGGAATAACCTATAATTGTAGCCTACTGTCAGAGTAGAAATTATTTAGAAGAACAAAGTGATCTTGCCTTTCCTCGGCCGAGAGAATTCAATTCTGTAATTTTTGTAGAGAATTTTATTATACACTCCTCAAAAAGGTGAAAAACAGTCATAATATATAAAGCTGATGATTTTATCAGCCAAGCAAAATTAATTGTTTCACAAGAAAAACACCATGAAGTATCTCAACCACTATGTTACTGATTTGTTCTAAGAAGACTATATTTTGGCTTTATTTGGCATACAACCCTACAAGTGCCCATGAAGACAACTGGTCATGTTTTTTGAAGTTTTATTCTGTTCATAAAATTTTTATAGTAATACAAATTCAAAAATGAGAAAATCCAACAAGTACCTTTTTATTTTTAATAATTTCTTATATTTTGATATTATAATATAATTATTTTAAAATCCTTTATCACTCTGTCTAGCTCCTCCATGTACTCCTCATATCTCTCTTTCCAAATCATGCCCACTTTTTTCATTAATTGTTGTTTATATGACTATTTGCTTTCTACCATTTTTGTAATATATTTGTTTTCACTGTCTTCTTCTGGCTCCTATTCTATTATGTTTTTACTGTATGTCTATGGCTAACATGTAGTTATGAGTTACTTACAAATATTCTTTCCATTGAATATATATGCTCATAATTATATGCAGTAGCCTTTGATGTCAGACACAGAAACCTATTCTTTCTATTTTCATAAGTAGCACTGTAAACGTTTTCCTTGAAAATCAACATCTTTTTGTGAGTTTGTTTTAGTGTGCTTCTCACACAATGAACTTCTGGATTTCGTGTATCTTGGTCAAGAGACTGGAACTTCTTCTTGCAAAGGGTAGTGCCATGTTTCAGTAGCAATTCACAGCTGTGTAAGGTTTAAGAGTTTGATTTTCTTAATATTGAGTGGAGGGTGACAATTATTTCTCATTTTCTGTACTGTAACTGGTATCTCTGTAATATCAAGCACAAACTAAAATCCCTGACATACATTTTTCAGCTTACTTTTAACTAGTCTCAGAATCATTCACTGTTTTGTTTACAAATCTTTGTTCACTTACCTATTACCATTTTGATTTAATTTTTAATATGGTCAAGATTGTATATTAAAGAATATAAAGGCAATTTTGTGCATATCCTAGCTTCCATTTCCTAAATATTTTAATTAATTTCTTCTCTCATAGACTTCTACACAACCACAGTTTCCCCTCCCTTCTCTCCTCCCAGTTTCTCTGCCCCCACCTCCCCTCTACCCCAGATCCACACTGCCTGTTTTCCCTCAGCAAAGAGTAGGCCTAACAGGGATATCAACCAAACGCGTCATATCAAGTCACAAAAGGCTAGGCACATAACCTCATATAGAAGCTGGACTAGGGCCCCTAGTGGGATGAAGAGTCCCCAACGCAGACTAGAGTCAGAGACAGCTCCAGCTTCCACTGATAGGATACCCAGAAGAACACCAGGTACACAAACATAGCATATATGCAGAGGACCTATGACAGACACACAGAGGCTCCCTGGTTGTCACTGCAGTCTTTGTGATCCCTTAAGAGCCCTGGTTAGTTGATTCTATGGGACCCATTCTCTCAGTGTTCCTAAGCCCTCTGGTTCCTCCCTCTCTGGAGGACTCCCTAGCTCTGTACAATGTTTGGCTGTGGGGCTTAGCATCTGCTTCTATTGGTTGTTGGGCAAAGTCTTTCTGGTCTCTTTGATGACAGTTCTGCTAAGTTCTGATCCTAGAACACTCTTGTAGGTGGAAGGTTTTGTGGCTGGTTAGTGTCTCAATCCCTCCACTTGAGCTCTTACCTGGTTGTAGAAGATAGCCAGTTCAGACTCTGTGTCCCCCAGGACTAGAAATCTATTACTAGCGTTGCTCTTAAACATTCCATGGCATTTCCATTGCAATGTGTTTCCATCTCATCCCTTAAATGCCCTCAGTTCCATTCATTTCCCCTCTCCCCAGTTAAACCCTCTTGTTCCCAACCCCACCTACTCCTAGTCCACCTAAATCTATTCTTGTTTTTCCCATTTCAGAAAGATCCAATCATATCCCATTGAGCTCTCTCTCTTTTACTTAGTTTCTTTGTCTGTGGATTGTAACATAATTATCCTTCACTTACAACTAATATCTACTTATAAATAAGTACATACCACATTTGTATTTCTGGGTCTGAGTGACCTCACTGAGGATGACTTTTCTTCTAGTTATATCCATTTGCCTGACTATTTCATGATATTTTTAAGAGGTGAGTAAAAATACTCCATTGTAAAAATGTACATCATCCTTATCCATTTTTGAGCTGAGGCATATCTAAGTTGTTTCATTTCTGGCTATTATGAGTACAGCTGCTATGAACACAGTTGAGCAAGTGTCCTTGTGGTAGGATAGAGTGTCCTCTACATATATGTCCAGAACTGTGATAGTTGTGTCCTGAGGGAGATCAATTCCCAATTTTCTGATAAACTGCCATATTGATTTCCAAAGTAGCTGTATAATTTTGCTGCCTGGCCAGCAATGGAGGGGTCTTCCCCTTGCTCCACATCCTTGGCAGCATGAGCTGTCACCTGTGGGGTTTTTGTTGCTGTTGTTGTTTTGCCGTTCTGATATTTGTAAGATAGAATTTAAGAGAAGTTTTGATTTGCATTTCCCCGATGGCTAAGGATTTTAAGCATTTCTTTGTTTCTTGCCCATTTAAGATGGATGGAGCTAGAAAACATCATTTTGAGTGAGGTAACCCAGAAACAGAAAGACAATTATCACATGTACTCACTCATAAGTGGTTTTTAAACATGAAGCAAAGAAAACCAGCCCACAAATCACAATTCCAAGAGAACTTAGACAACAATGAGGACCCTAAGAGAGAAATAACTAATTCTAACATACATGGGAATTAGAAAAAGACAAGATCTCCTGAGTAAATTGGGAGCATGGGGACCTTGGGAGAGGGCCAAAGGGGAGGGGAGAGGCAGGGAGGGGAGCAGAGAAAAATGTAGAGCTCAATAAAAATCAATTAAAGAAAAAAATTTTCCCTATTGAGAATTCTGTTTAGATTTTTACCCCATTTTTAATTGGATTATTTTATTTATTGATGTCTAGTTTCTTAAGTTCTTTATACAGTTTGGATATTAACCCTCTGCCAGATGTATAGTTGGTGAAAATCTTTTGCTACTGTGTAGGCTGTCATTTTATCCTATTTACAGTGTCTTTTGCCATACAGAAACATTTTAGTTTCATGAGGTTCCCATTTATTATTTGTTGATCTTAGTGCCGGTGCTATTATTGTTCTGCTCAGGAAGTTTTCTCCTGTGTTCAAGGCTATTCTCCAGTTTCTTTTCTATCAGGTTCGGTGTGATTATGTTGAGGCCTTTGATTAACTTAGACTTGTGTTTTATACAGGGTGATATTTATGGACCTCTTTGCATTCTTCTAGATGCCAACATCCATTTAGCTCAGCACTAGTTGTTGAAGATGTTCTTTTTTATGTTATATATTTCTGTCTTTTTGTCAAAAATTAGGTGTCCATATGTGTGTGGATTTACATCTGGTACTTTTATCCAATTGCATTGATCCATCCTCTTTCTATGCCAAAAAAAAAAACCCCTGTAGTTCAGGTTGAACTCAGGGATGGAGATACCTCTAGAAGTTCTTTTTGGTAAGTATTGTTCAGGTATTCTGGAATTTTTGGGGTTTTTTATATGAAATTCATTATTACCCTTTCAATGTTTGTAAAGAATTTTGTTCGAATCAGAAGGGGTTGTGTTGAATCTGTAGATTGCTTTTGGTAGGATAGACTTTTTTTTTTTTTACTGTAAATTGTACTGAACCTACTGAACCATGACCAGGAGCATGGGAGATCTTTCACTGTTTTGATAGCTTCTTTAATTTCTTGCTTCAAAGCCTTGAAGTTATTGTCACACAAGCATTTCACTTTCTGGGTTAGCGTTAATTTACGATATTTTATATTATTTGTGTCTACTCTGAAAGATGTTTCTAGGATTTCTTTCTTTGCCTATTTGTCAATCATGTATAAGAAGATTATTGTTTGTTTGTTTGTCATTTTGTTGTTGTTGTTGATTGTGTATTCATTCACATTTCTGAAGGTGTTTTTCATCTGTAGGAGTTCCCTGGAAGAGTTTTTGGGATATCTTGTGTATACTATCATATCATCTGCAAATACTGGTACTCTGACTTCTTCCTTTCTGGTTTGTACCCTCTCCTTTAATTGTCATTTTCTCCTGACTATAACCTAAAATGCTCCATCTTGAATAACTAGGAAGGAACAAACAATCCTGTCTTGTTCCTGATTTTTAATGAAATTGCTTTGAATTTCTCTCTATTTATGGCTACAGGTTTGCTGTAAATTCTCTTTATTATGTTAAAGTATGTCCCTTGGATCCCAGATCTCTCCAAGATATTTTATCATGAAGGGGTGTTGGATTCCATCAAAGGCTTTTTCAACATCTAAAGAGATGATCATGTGGTTTTGCCTTTCAGTTTGCTTATATAGTGCATTACATTGACAGATCATCTTATGTTGGACATCCATAACCCTGTCTTCCAATTTGTACTTCCTTTTGTCTTGTCTCGAACTGAAGTTGTATATACCAAACTGGCTGAACTTTTCCTTTGTTTCCTTGGAGGCTATAGAAGCTGTATAGGAACCTCTGTGAACACTGTGCACGATATTTGTTCTCCGATGTCTATTTTATTTTACTTTATTTTTTGCCTTAAATAAGTTGACTTCACAGAGCACATACATCTTCTCCTTTGAATAAAAATGCTAAGCTGTATTCCTGGAATCATTTGTTAATTACATTTCCCTAATCTATTGTTCTGTGATGCTTATTTCTTATAAATAACTTTCTTTTAAATAATTGGATCTCTTTTATAAGCCTTTTAAAAATAGAGTTTGCCCTATATAAAATAACGATGACTGGACATTGCCCTGAGATGTTGATTGAATGCTTCTCCGTGGCATCTTCTCTATGGCAGGTTGTTAACATTTGAATATTTTATAGAAGTGCATTTTCTAAAAAATGTTGTTGATTGCATTGGAAACCTTTTAAAATGTCTGTAATTAGCTACTCTGGGAGAATGTTATAGGTTTTGATGGGCCCCTCAGTGACAGTTCCAACGGCCTATCCCGTTGACTGACAAAAGATTGTAGGGGAATATTTAATGTTGTTTTAATTAACAACTCCTAAAAGAAAATGTCAATTATCTTCCATTAGCCTGAGGCCTTATCTTTCCAAATTTTCCCTTACCCTCTTTAAAATGATACACAGAAAATTATTTCTTTAATTCCCCTATGGAAATTCATCATCCTTTGGAAGAATGACCAATGTTTAGTTTCAATATCCTGAGTTAATGATGATTTTAAGACTTAAAACAGAAATGATATTGCCTTCAAAATATCTATCTGGAAATGATAGGCATTTAATTTTGGCTGCTTGTTTCTCAGAAGGTGAAACTGAGAGATATAGCAAGTGTAGGACATAATTAAACATGGATACATTTGTTGCATGTAGAAAGCAACTGAGAATAAAGCTATCCATACAAAGAGATGGTACAGGATCCTTTAGGCATGGGCTAAGTGATATTGGGTACTACAGCAATTGCCTAGTCTGTGTGTGGTCCTGGGTTCAACCAAAATCTCTCTCTCTCTCTTCCTCTCTGTCTCTCTCTGTCTCTCTGTCTGTCTGTCTCTTTCTCTGTGTCTCTCTGTCTCTGTGTCTCTCTGTCTCTCTCTCTTTCTGTCTCTCTTTCTCTTTCTCTCTGTGTCACACACACACACACACACACACACACACACTACAGCATCAAAATATCATACTATAAATTGTGGACAAATAAACTCCAAGACAGCATTTTAAAAACATGGATTCTGAGAAGAAAGAGACTCTGAGCTTTCTATTTCTTTACTTAGCAAATATGGATTAAGGTTTAAACCTGAGCCCCTGTGGGCTTTAACTTTCATAGGTAAGGGGATGATGACCACAGGACTCATGTCGTTGGGTTGTTATAGTGATTAAATGCAAAGCCTTCATTGAAGAAATGGTATCAATTATCATTGGCCAAGTACACTTTAAGGCTTAGCTGAAAGAAAATAATTTAAGAAGGTAATTCAGGAAACAATACTGTTATTTCTGGGTGTTGGCTCAAGTTTATATCTCTGTTCATATATGAGAGACTACTCAAATCCTTCAGCCAGTTGAGAAAGAGTTCCTAAACTCTTCATAAAAGCTAACTGATAATTTATGAGCTTATGGGCATGGGTTACAATATGCCACTGACAGAATTATCAAGTTGTGCTACCCAGGTTCTACAGCTGTCGTCACTGACATGTGGCTCCATTATTGGTAGTTGTAATATCTAATGATTATAATTTATTGACTGTACACAAAAAAACAAGAAATTCTTTGGTGCACACAAAAGCTTGTATGTGTGTTAAAAGTCTGAAAGAAGTCGATGCCTGGGACACCAGAGCAGACATTAAGCTTTAAAAGGACTCTTTAGCCTAAGGAAAATAAAGACTTTTTATTTGCTCTGAAAATTGAAGTGAAATTATTAAGTCCCTCTATAAACATGCAAATAAGCTGCATTCCTCTAATAATAGCTTGTACCATATGCATATTTTATATAGGTACCTACCATATCTCAAGCGCTGAGGAAATAACTTTTCATAGTTACCCACTAGAGACAGAGTCTCACTGTGCAGGAGAGGCTGACCTTGAATTTGTAATCTTTTCCTTTAGCATCCCTGATTCTAGATGGTAGAGGTGTGCTATAATGCCCAGATGAATATATTTACCCTAATATTTATCAGAACCAACCAACAGAATACATGATAGATTTTTCTTCTTAGTACTATTGTAATTAAGTCATGACAAATTATTAATTTGCTCAACTTGAGATGTAAATTTGGATTCAATAGTATGTCCCTAGGTGTATATAGTAATATGGTATGAATAAATCCTATATACTTCTTGTCTCTTAGAGATCCATCTCAGTTCTTGAGGTCTGGAGATCCCTGGAAATAGAGGCCCAGATTAAAAATAAATAGGCTCCCTCTTACTCAGACTTCTCTGGAATGAATAAGCCCATTATAAAAGGCAAAACCCAAACAAGCAAAGAACAGTAACCTTCTCTTTTATCAAACCCTGCCACACACACAAAAAAAATCTACCACTGTATATATTTGGGAATTTCTAATGTGGCACACTTGCCTAATGCACACTCACCTGGCATACTTATCTTCTAGAACATTCCCAATCATGGGCTCAGAATTTTCCAAAAATAATCTCTTTAGTTCCTACATTCACTGGTTCTTTACTCCTCAGTTCTAGGGTCTCTTGCTTCTACTATTGCCTATAGGTCACCAAATTGAATATATTTTCTCTTCTTCCTCCTTTCCTTTTCTGTGTTAAACTTTCTTTTTTCATTCCTTCCTTTTTCGTGCCCCTTTCTTTCTCTCTCTGCTCCTCTTCCCCTTTCCCTGTATGTTTCCCCCCTCAATCTCTTTTCCCACCCATTTCTCCTCTATCTTTTTGCCACTTGCCCCCATCTCCTCCTTGTGTACCCCCCATATACCTGTGTAGTGTATTGGAACTAGCATCTATAAGATGAATGGGTTTTAAATGTTGCTTTGAGCTTTTGCTGAATTCATCTTCAGGAGAAAAGCAGTGTGGGTTGTGAAAGAGAGGAGTGCTTCAGATCAAGCTAAAACGAGGTAGTGGGTACTGTATAGATATAAAAACACCAAAGAGGAGGTTCATGGAGGAGAGGGAATTAAACAATCTGCATCGACTGGAGACACAATATTTAGACAGTTCGTTTATTCTTAAAGGAAGAAGTTGGGGTTGGAAGCTAGACATAGAAGGGGAAAGAGGAACACAAGCTGCATTAGGCTTATTACATAATCTTTATTTTTTAATTTACCTAAGTTTTCATAATTAAGTTTAAGCTTATTTCTTTGTTCTAGTTTTGCTAACCAATTTATTGAGGTGCAGTGGGTATACACAAAGTTTAACATATCTGAAGTGTCCAACTTAATGAAGATGAAGAACAATATACACCGTGGAACCATCACCATCATTCGTGCCGTTAGCATACCTGTCTCCTGAAACTATCTTTGCATCATATGCACTGCCAGATTGTGCTAAGAGCACATACCGCAAGGCATACCTTTCTGCAGTGTCTTATTGGGCAGTACATATTCGCTATGCATGCAATGCCCCGCACTTGATTCTAGGTCTGATTTTTTTTTTGCATCATTGAAAGCATTTTCTGTCCCTATATGAGGCCCATTTAGTCATAAAACAAGAGTCAAAGGTTAGTATTCCTTAAGTGTCCTGAACCCTTTCTCTGCTAATCCAGGGTTAATGAGGTACTGGGTGTAAGAGAATGACCTCAGAGAACCAGTTTTATTAGGTCTTCCTCATCCAGAGCTCTGACAGTCCTAGAAGTCTCAGTAAGGTGAGAGACACTGAGATTTTCTTCCAACTCCGTGTTCGAGATCTTGACAAGTTAAACATTTATTTCTGAAGCATTTTGGTAAATGCCTGAAAAGAAATTGCTATATATAATTCCATGGTGCAGATTGCTCTTCAAGTGATTTTTTTGCTGCTAACAGGTAAGGAAAGCTGTTGCAGGATAGAGATGTGCGCTCTCACCACTGCTGAGCATTCTCTCAAACACTGGGGTTATGCACATGTGAGAGCGTTTGCTCTGAATTATAAAGGATAACCTGACACTTGAGATATAGGAAAACATTATGAAAATGAAAGGTTGCATATAGTGATAATAATAATAATTACACGTGTTACAGTGGATTAAATGGTAGGAATATCTTAGGAGACAGGCTAGGAGCAGCTACCGTTTCTTGAGGACTGACTGAATGTCAAGCCTCAGGGTAGGCTTTTCTCTTGTATTACATTCTTAATTAAAACAATAAAGAAATGGGAGTTGGAAAATTTGTGTAACTTGCCTTTTAGTTCATTCTGTCTTTTAATTAGGAAGTCAATGATTTGTATCAGATATGCTTGATAGTAAAACCTACTTTCTCCCTGACTTCCTTGGCTCCCATAAAGAGCTCAGTAGCATAGGAAAGGAGGAAGAGAGGACTCACCTGCTGTTTGAGAGTGTCATCAAATGCTTTAGCTTCCAGAAGCGTGAACTGCAATCACTCTTCACCCAAAAGTTTGTAAACCTGGAGAAACCCTGTCTATCTTCCTCACCTGACAGTGCCATTAAAGCATTTGGAAAGGACTGTATCCAGATTGGTACATAGACCCGCTTTAAAAATAATGGTCAGCAAAGACATTTCACACTGGGAGTATGTGCACACACACACACACACACACACACAAGCACGTGCACACACACACCACCACCCTACCACACACCACACATTTTTATTTATAATTGTTTTCTACTTATTCAAACCCAAAGCAAAAATGCTAATAACATAAAACCCCCTTCAATCCTTTTAGCATTATTTCCAGGTTCGGTGGAACTCTATGTTTGAGGAGGCATTGAAAGAAGGGAAAAGTTACCCTTCATTGATGTTTATGTCTCATCATCTTCCATAAAGTGGGACACAAGAGTGAGAGGGACACCTTCAGGAAGGAACAGCTAGGTGTCTCATTGCTCATTTCCAAACTATAACATTGCACCAATAATCCTGTGGAAAACCCAAAGCCATTGTTTTAACTAAGGTATTTTTAAACTTTTAAAAATAACTTTCATGTAAAAATCTATTCACATTCAAGAGTTTGCAGGAGATTTTAATTTGAGTTTATTTGTAAATATATAGGTATAAACTCAGCATATTCCTGTCTGTAAGTACTATTTGATCTTAATATTGTCTATTTCATATCACTATCCCCTCTTCTGTTCAGTGAAAACAACTTTTCTTGTATAGAAACCCATATGGAGGATTCTTGAAGAGAGTGTAGCCTGGTGATACACATGGCATGTCAGATGACCTTTAAAGATAGTTTTATTCAACTAGATGTGGCTCATACCAGCACAAAGGACAGTGGAGCTAAAGAATTGCTATGACTTCCAGACCACATTGGGCTATAGAGCTAGCTCCCGTCTCAAAAAAAAGAAAGAAAAGAAAGAAAAACAAGTAAAAACACTTATATATAAAGAGCAGTGAGTACTTATTTGAAGGAGGAATTTACATGTGTGGCAAATGACAGACACTTTTCATATTAATTTTTGAAAGATGAATTACAGAAGCAATGTATCATCCTAAATTTTTCCTTTATGTATATAACACATGGTCCCAAGAGGAATAAATGGAATTAAGAATTTGAGGGAATATAGCTATGAAGTTTCCCACTAGGAAATTAAATCTGAAAGTCACTTGAAAGTTACTGTGAGCTAAAATATAATTTATTTCAGTATCCCAATTCCTTGATCCTTCTAGATTGAGTACTATATACTTACTGAGATTGTGACAATAATTACTCAGATTGAAAAGCAATGTAGATAGATACGTATCAAAGTAAAACACAAACTATCTAAATCACCTTTATATATGGCCAAGGAGGGTTTATTGTTATAGTAGTTGAGTAGTGTGGGAGGTGCTTCTGTCTGTTTGTTGCTTTCATTGGTTAATGAATAAAGAAACTGCCTTGGCCTGTTGATAGGGCAGAACTTAGGTAGGTGGAAAGACAGAACAGAATGCTGGGAGAAGGAAAAAGTCAGGGAGATGCCATGGATCCCCTGCAAGAGTAAGACATGCTGCCGAAACTTAGCCGGTGAGTCACTGCAATATGGCAATACACAGATTAATAGAAATGGGTTAAACTAAGATGTAAGAGTTAGCC
>LOEQ01012989.1:0-23408 GCA_001685075.1 Bramus lutescens
CTTCTCTTCTTCCCTCCCTCTCTCTTTCTTTACCTCAAATTCCTCCCCACTCTCAAGTTGACAGCCTCTTTTTCTTTTTTTGCCTCTTTTTCTTTAACTATATCTATTACATATATATGCGTGTATGTACACACATACACATACACACCTGCTGAGTTTGTTTTTGTTGTTTGTGTGTATATGATTTCAAGGTTGCCTACTCTGCATTGGACAATCAATAAGGAAGTTATCCTTACGAAAGGCTAATCCTCTTTCTTCCAGCAATCAATGACATTGTGTCCTGCATGGCTGGGCCCTGCAACCCTGCCTAGGGTGGCAAGGGAATGAAGAAAGGACAGGCACATATATAGTGAAGCTGGATTAGTGATGTTCTTTATTGCTACTGCTACTGCTGACCTGGAACCTCAGATCATTTATGACGTACAGTACAGGGGGAGGGGTTAGTGAGTCTAGATGGGAGGTTTCTATAGGAGAACAGGTTCTTAGGCTGTGACCATCTGTGAGGAAAAAGCTGAAGTGGCTAATCTTTGCATACATTGGTTAATCATTCCTAAAACCCATACCGAGACTCCCAAGGAAAGCCATGCCATTCCTCTTGAGCCTGGCTTGTATGGGAAAGGCTGTGTCAGTTTCTCGTGATACAAATGGTCTTAGACTCCTCAACTTTGCCATGTCCAACTGCACATACACTTAGGATGTCACTCACCCAGAGCTTCCTCTGGTCCCTACATAATAGTTGCCTGTACTTCTTTGTCTAAGGGTGGAACCCCAAACTACTTCCCCCTTCCACTTTAGCATGTGCACTGCTATTGCTATTGTTCCAACCTTGCTTATGCATCCATTTCTAGGAGAGACTATTTCACAGCAGATTTCCTAATTGTCTGGCTCTTAAAACTTTAATCCTCCTCCAGTAGCTGTGATACAGATGTATCCATTAGGGCTGGGTTCTGCACACTCTCTTGGTCTCTGTATTGCGTCTTGTTGGGATTTCCTGTGGTGGTCTTCATTTGTCGTAAACAAAAACCACTTTAATGAGAGATGGTAATTGCAGTTGCCTGTGGGTATAAGGAAGAGCTAGACTGTAGTAAGGAATTATGATGTTCTAACAAAGTGGTGGTAGTAGACTCTTTTCCAAGGTCCATAATTTCACCAGGAAGCTGGCTAGGTTTCTAGTACCAGGTATGATTTCCCTCCTGTCCAAATAGATAACTGTTGCTTGCCACCAACATGTGAACAACATTTTTTGCAGCTTTATGCATAACTTGCCATGATGGTAATTGCCCTGGTGCATAGCTGTTTCTGATGAGTCAGGCTGTTTAATTGCTTTCCTCCATGGGCAGCTTACTTAAAATTTTCTGGAATCATCGACAATAGAAAAGAGGCCTTCTAGCAGGATCTAACTGGAGTCTGCAATTCATATGTCCTAAGTGTGTTGTGTCTTCAGCAATGAGAGTCCACCCTCAGCCACTGAGAAGCTACCAAGTGCTACATAAACCCATCTATATTGTTTCAGTAGTCAGTTGGAGTACTAATGGGACCAAGTCTTTAACACATGGGTTAGGGGAGATTCGAGACCCAAACTTCAGAAGATGCTGTGCTGTATTGCGGAGATGTTGAACTTGCTTACATTGATGCTGAGCCTTGGTGTGTGTGCCATTCCTCTTTCTCCTCTCTAGACTTGGCTCATTTTGATTAGAAGAATAATTGCAAGGAACTGAATGCAGTCCATCATGCGCTTTTATACAATCTGGATTCTTCAGTGTGATGCAGATTAAATTATTTGGGGAACAAAAGTTCCTTAATAATAGAATGTTATTTGCAACATGGTTCTGCACATTTTACATCATATCTCCAGATGTTAAAAGAATTCTAATTTTCATCAGTCTCTACAGTTAAAAAGAAATTGATTTTTCTAACCCAGTGGTTCTTGAGCAGGGGTAATTTTACCCTACATTTTTTCTTCCTCAGTGTTACCACTTAGAAACATTTGGCAGTGCCACTGGCATATTTGGTTATCAATAACGTCACCTGGTGGCTAGAAGCCAGAGCCTGATGCTATGAAGTGATGCTGCAGTGCCCAGGGATGCAAGCCCTGCCTTGATTCCCATGCCGCCCCTCTTCTCCCTGCTCAACACATCTTGACCAGATAATCAGTAGTGCTTAGTTGAGAACACCAGTTCTCACTAAGGCAAGAAATTGTTCTCTTCACAAGTTTCTTTTTCTGTCTTTGTACCTCACTGAAAGTTTGACTGTCTCCATGTATTCAACCATTCATTTATTTACTTAAAAAACAACCCACAGTGAAGACATCAGTAGCACATACAAAGATATATCAACTATGTCTGATCTCCTTAAGACCCCATCTTATCTGTATAGACTATTCTATATCCAGTTGGAGACTTATTTAGCTTTCTGAAAAAGAGACTGACCAGTGGGGATATTCCTTGGAGAATGACACCTGAACATTCCTCTCTACTTCTAGTGGAATCTGACTCTTGAAAGTAGAAATCTAGTTCTGGATTCTTAGGAGGAGAAACCACTGTTTTATTGTTCAAACTGCATCAAAGGCAGAATGGTGTGGGGGTGAGGGCAGGCAAATACGATCCTTTGTGATCATAATGCAGGGAAAATGTTAGGCTTAATAACAGGTTACAAAATAGACTTCTTCATCGAAAAACGATAAAACCTCCTGAACAGGGCCAAGCCGATGCTTCAGCAAATGAAGCAGTGAGGCAGTATTTATCTACATTGCATGTGCTGGGAGAGATCTGAGGAGTAACACTTTCTTGTCTACAGTAAGTCACGTCTAGACGTTGAAAGGGTACAGCTCTTCCTCATTGTGCCAGAAATGGAAAACTGAACCAAGAAGAAAATGAATCAGCCTTGTGGAATTTAAGCTGTGTGAGCAGTCAACGCAGATGATCCTTAGTTGACTTTGAAGGAAGAATGTCCCACAGGAAAGGTAAGAGTGAACAAGAAAAGTTGCTGTGTGCCTTTAGCACTGACTACTGCTGCACATACTATATGCGTGTGTGCATGCATGCAAGCATAGATCCCACTGTTTGCATGTGCCAGTACATGTGCAGGTGGGTGTGGATGATGTTGTTACAAGTTTAACCTGAAATATCTCTCGTAGATTCATATTTTCAGTAGCTAATACCCAGCTGATAAGCCTACTTTACAAGATTGTGGCAACTTTAAGATGTGGAGAAGAATTTCCGGTGGGCAGAAATTGGCTTTCGAGCTTGTATCCTGGTCCCTGATTCAGCGTTCACTCTTTGCTTCCATGATGGTGGACCTTTTGTTACATGCTCCCCTAAGGTGAGCTGAGCTGTTCACAATGATGCACCGAAATCCAAAGGAATCCTTATTCCCTTAAGTTGCTTCTATTAGATATCGTGGTCTCAGTAAGCAATATACATCTAATTACTGTAGCTGTGGGCCTTCACTTTGGATGAAGTTCTATATGTCAAGCGCTCAGTCCTCATGCTGGTACTATTGGGAGGTGCATGATCATTTAGGAGATATTTTGGGGGAATCCTTAGGTGCAAAAGCCCTAGATTCAATTGCCAGTAATGAATGAAGGGGGGAAGAGGGAGTTCATCTTCTTGGAGAGGGCCCTATTGAGGGCGTGTATACCTATACATATGGCCTCAGAAGTTCCTTGCTCTTGTTCTTCTTGACTACAAGGCTCACTTATGTCATTACTTTGAATTAAAGGAAAAATTTGCTCCCCATACTAACAAGACTGATTCAGGAACTTCTTTCACTAAATGGCCCACCCACCACCCACTTTTCTAGAAGATTCTAGGAGACAGAAGAGCTAAGTGTGAATCTTAAGTTGGTTGGTTACTAGGAGTTTCTCCCTTAGGACAATATCTCTGTACAGATATTTGCACAGTGGGGCTGCTCAAGATATTGGGGCCCCTAAAACCTGTGATAAGAAGCGAAGAGGTCTTCAAAGGTGATGGTCACCACTCATACCAGTTTTCATCCAGGGAGTTTCTTGTGTCTGAATCTGACAAGTGTTCCACAGGTGCCTCTGGGGGATCTATGCCCTGGAGATTATAATCACTGGATTGCATTTGCAGGCCCCTTTCCATGTCATCTTGGGCCGATGAATTCTCAAACCTTCCTTTATAGCACTTAAGGATAATTTAAATGAGGAGCTTGCCTGGCTTCTATGGAGCCTTTAGGGTGAAGAAAGGCACAGCAAATGTTTTGCTGGCTCCATGTCACTGAAGCTGTCCCTAGAAACCAGCAGAAACTGCAAGCTGGAAATTTGGCTCCTTGTCCTAACTCCTTCCCAACACACCATAGCTGCTCTCTGCTTCCCCAATTTGAAGTAATGAGTTGTCCAGAAAAGCACTTTGACAGCATCCACGAGAACAGCACCTCATCCACAAATGGAGGAAGCACAAACACGAAAGGCTTAAAACCCCATTAAGACTCCCCTGAGTCACCCATCTTTCTGCCTCCTTTTAGACTCAACAGTACAACTTTAGCTCAGTGGGTTTTCTAAATTGTGCTGTTAATTTTAGCTGTTTCCAGATAGCCATATTCTAGGTGAATCATCAGGAAAATTGAGGATGAGAGCAAATAGCACCCTGCTCTATTGTGAACCATTTAATCAGCTCCTTAAAGAAGAGACAGGCAGGGCACCTCTCCATTACATGGGTGTTTCCGGATAATACAGAACTTGTGTATATGTGGACGGGTATTTTTAGAAGTACACTCTATTAGTCAGGGTCGTGCCACTACAGCAAAGCACGTGAAACAGGTGACTGATGAAAGTTTACATCTTCTGCTCCTAGAGGCTCAGCATCATGGTCCTGTGTTGGGTCAGTGCTGGGGAAAGTGGCGGATAACAGCTGTGGGGGCCATGTGAAGGATCACATCTCAAACCGCTTCAAAGAGAAGGGGGTGAGACTGGGGATCCACGGTCCCCTTCGAGAGCACAGTCTGTTTGTATTCCCATCTATACTACCACTTCCTAAGAGAGGGACTATTCCTTGAGCTGAGCTCTAAGCAGGGTATTTTCCCTGGAACTTCTGTCAGAGAAGCTAAGAGTCATGTGGGTAACAGGGGCTTAGATGATAACAAAAACCAAGGAAATAATTTTGGCTTTGAGTTGGAGAAAAAATGAAGAGGGAAGAAAATTCTAGAAGAGGCATTTTCCATAGAAATGAGTGAGCAACACACTCCAGGAAAGAAGCAAACAATAGTCAAGTTAGACATGGCTGCTAAACATGGATCCTTGGCTCCGGCAGTGCTGATGATTTCAAGAGGAAACCTGATGTCTGGAATAAAGGATTTTTTTGGACAGGTTTTCATGATACTATTAGTAATTGTAAGTGCTTTTGAGAAGTTCTGCTGCAGAAAGGGACAAAGCCATGAGGGAGATGATAGCCACATGCAAAGAAAATCCAACAGAGGAAAGTTTGGAGTTGAAAAAACAATGCTAGAATTGCATGCTGTTGGGAAATACCCAGTAGAAAAAGGTGTGTCTTCCATCTCGTAAGCACATTGCAGTGATGTGTTTGGGTGGAAAAGAAGAGAGAATAGCTCTGGAAACACTTACTTGAAAAATGACCCGGGAATCCCAGTAGTGCTGTTGCCAATACCTTCAGCAGCTGGCTTCAAACCATTCATTACTACCTCAAAGACAGCAAAAGGGTTTCTATCACTGTGAGAAAACATCATAACCATAAACAACTTGGGGAGGGAAAATTGATTTTGCTTATACTTCCATATCATAAGCCATCACTGAGAGAAGCCTTGGCAGAAACTCAAGGCAGGAACCTTGAAGCAGGAATTGATGCAGAGGCCATGGAGGAATGCCGCTTGGTGGATTACTCCCTATAGCTTGTTCATCTTACTTTCTTATACCATCCAGGACCACCTGCCCAGGGCTGGAACCTCTCACCGTGATCTGGGTCCATCTACATCAATCATCAATCAAGCAGACTCCCCCCNGGCCAATTCTGTAGGAGAAATTCTCAACTAAAATTCTTTCTTCTCAAGTGACTCTTGTGTCACGTTGACAAAACTCTAAACAGGGTAAGTGCCCAACAATCCTTGTGTCTGCCTTTTGCCCTGGGTCATCTTATTCTCAACATAGTCTGCAGAGGGGGAGCTCTAAAGAAAGTGTGGGCAGCGCACACCCATGCTCCAAACCCTCCTGGCGACTTCTTTGCTCTGTAGTGTTGACATAGTGACATCGGGCTGGAAGACACAGGAGTTGCCGTGTGACCCACAGTTCTCTCCCATGATTCTCAAGCTTTTGACCTCTTTTGGCATTGCTAGGTGCCCTCTTGCCTCAGAGCCTTGGTTTGCTGTAACCTCTTTCTGAGATACACATAGCACGGATGCCATCAGTCAGCATCCTGTCTTTCTTTAAGCTATTGTTTGTATGTTACCTTCCCACAGAATCCTTACCGACCACTTATTTGAAATACAGTATAGCTCTACAATCTCCTTCTTATCATTATTACTGTTACTGCATTTAGATTCCTATTTTATTTGACTTTTTAAAGGATTTGTTTATTTTATGTGTATGGTTTTTTACCTGTGTATATTTCTGTACAGTGTCTGAGGAGAACAGAAGAGGGCATCAAATTCCTTGGAACTAGAATTACAGGTCGTTGTTAGTTGCCATGTGGTTGTTGGGACTCAAACCCCAGCCCTCTGGAAGAGCTATCGTTGCTCCAAACTGCTGTAATCCCTCTAGATCCTGTATTTTAATTTTTATAAATTTACTCCTTTCAAAAATATAGTGTGATTTTCTGTTTTGTTGTTCCTTGTGTGTTGCCTTCTACTTTAGCTATTAAGTGAAACCCTTGAGTCCTGTTCACTAGCCAGGCTCAAGCTCCTTTTTCATTCCTATCATGTAGTAGACAGTCAATAGCTATTTGTTGGATAAATCAATGTATTTAGTGAGCTTGCTAAGTATTTATGAGTAAGAAGTCCACAGTACCTATTTGTCTCAAGTAAATACATTATACTCTGTAAATCTCATTATAGGTGTGTATGCTGAGCTGAACAAAATTTATTTAAAAGCTAAAAGAATCAAATGGTATATAAATGCAAATGTATGTATATATATATATATCCAAATTTTTGCATTCATTTAAAGACCTATCCATCAGTAAATATTTATAATGACCTTCAGATGTGCTTCAGTTAAGATTTCCAACTGTGTTATAAGATCAATGTTGTCACCCTCACTTAGTTGTTAAAGGAAATAACATTTGGAAGACTTCTGTGACTTTCTCAGATTTTTATTAAAAAGTAAAATGTTGAAAACTAGGTTTCTGTTGTATACTCTCTGCTTAGCTTGATTACACAAAGAAATGACATTTGTTGCATCAAGTTTGTAATCAGAAAGAAAGGAAATAGGACCTGGGAACTAGCTCAGTGGGTGAAGCACTTGCTGTGCAAATGTGAGGACCAGTGTTTAGTTCTCCAGAACCCAAGTAAATGCCAGGTGGACATGGTGGCTTACTCGTCAACACTTTGAAGACAGAAACGGGGAGCCCTGGAGCAGGCTCTGCAGAGTATCCTGTGTGGGGAAGCTCTGGACTCATTTGAATTGACTCAGTGGATAAGGTGGAGAGTGATGGAGGCAGATTCTAATGTCAACTTTGGTCTCCACATGTGTTAACACATGTGTTCCTTCCCATATGCAGACCAACATTCACACATGAAATGAGTGAGGGGAACCTTGAATAATCCAAGAGATTTTACATTGGTGTATTGAGAGTATCCATTAGCTATTAAAATTTAACTACTTAATATCTATAAGTGTATATAAGTGTATCAAGTGATTGTTAGATTAGACATGGTGCTAGTACTATTATCTCATTTTTATCTTAGCTATTCCAAACCAACAATTCAATTTTTTTCCTTTACGGGAAAACTGAGGTTCTAAGAGTAACAGCAGAGGAAGGCACATTATAAACCTCAAACATGATTATGTAATCAATATTCCTGGATATTACAACACACATTTTCTTTTCTCAGTTAATGACACCAAGTTCAATTAACCTAATCTGATAATATTTGGGAAGAAATGTAAAAGTCTGTGGATTATGTTGCTTCATCTCTAAAAACCAGGTGCTTGTTGCCTGAAGTGCCTCCTGCTGCACTCAGCCAGATGCTGGGAGTTGAACATCTCTGCTCTCTGAGGATGGAAGCTGAGTATCTCTGCTCTCTGAGGATGGAAGCTGAGCATCTCTGCTCTCTGAGGATGGAAGCCGAGCATCTCTGCTCTCTGAGGATGGAAGCTGAGCATCTCTGCTCTCTGAGGATGGAAGTTGAGCATTTCTGCTCTCTAAGCTGGAAGTTGAGCATCTCTGCTCTCTGAGGATGGAAGCTGAGCATCTCTGCTCTCTGAGGTTGGAAGTTGAGCATTTCTGCTCTCTGAGGTGGCTGGAAGTTGAACAGATCTGTTCTCTGAGGCTGCAAGTTGTGTATCTGCTCTCTGAGACTGAAAGTTGAGCATCTCTGCTCTCTGAAGCTGGAAGTTGAACAGGTCTGCTCTCTGAGGCTGGAAGTTGAGCATCTCTCCTCGTATGGGCACAACTAACACTACACTTAGGCTAAAACGAGATTAGTGGCTTCAACCCAACAAAGCAATTTATAACAAATATTATAGAGAATGTGATTCTTTAGAAATATACCTCTGTGAATTCCTAGGGTCTCAGCCCAGCAAAGCAATGGTATATTTTGAAGAGGTGTTTTTGTAGCCAGTCTTCTTTAAATTTAGAGTAGGAACTCCTTCATTGATCAAAGTGTTTTCTACCCTTGGCCATTGTTTTAATTCCTGTCATTCCTTGTGACTAAAATATTTGAAGGAAACAGTTTAAGCGAGGAAGTGTGGATTTTTGGCTCATGACTTCAGAGAGGTTTGACTCCATCAAGGGATGAATACATGTGGTAGGAGCAGCTTGGTCTGGGCAGAATGAGAATGAGGAGGTGGTGTCTCCCATAACTGCACCTCAGGAAGCCAGCAATATAGTTGAGGACTACAGGTGGGTATTCTCTTCAAAGGCTTGCTCTTGGTGATCTACACCAGGCCCCACCTCATAAAGGCTGCAAATGCAGCACCACCAACTGGGAGCAAATATTTAAAACGCAAGCCTGTGGGGAACACTTCAGCTTCTAACTATTACCCTCATGGTCACACAGACACTGGCTTGTTTGGAAAGTGATCTAACTGCCATGTCAGATTTCAGAGCTTTATATAAAGAGATAAATATGTGACATCTGAGAAAGCAAATTCTATATCCACCAAGCCACTTCACTACACCTCAGATGTTTCTTCAGGTCCTGAACCTGTACAAAAGTCAAGATCGAAGGCTTAGCAGAGAGACAGCAATGGCTCTCACTGCTTCTCTTTGCTGGTTTGTTACTAGCCCTAGAGAAACGGAAAACAATGCTCAGTCTGTATGTCTGTGGTACTGAAGACTGAACACAGGACTTGAAACAATACTCAAAATTTTTAAAGGTTTTCTTTGCTCCATTTTCTGTTGCTATAATAAAACACCATGGCAAAAGTAACTTTCAGTTCACAATTCCAGGGAACATCAATCACAGCAGGAAAGTCCATGCCACAGGAACTAGGGGACTCATGTCACACCCATAGTTAGCAGCCTGTAGAATTATATTAATGTATGTGTGTTAGTGCTTAGCTGGCTTTCTCCACCACCACAGGATCCCCTGCCCAGGTAATAGTGCTGACAGCAATGTGTGGATCTTCTCATCTTAATTAACATAATCAGGACAATTCCATATTGACATAAAGGACACAGGTCAACCTAATCTAGACAATACTTCATTGATACCCCTTTTCCAAGTGATTATAGATTGTGAAGAGTTGAAAATTAAAATTAACCTTACAGAGACCAAAAACATACTTATAACCATGATTATGGTACTATTCCCATCAATCTGTGCCATGGTCATTCCACATTAACTGGATTTATCAATGAAAAAGCCAGAGAAGTCTCTTCCATTTAAAGTAATGAAATTGTAAGCAGGTTGGATAAGACTGCAATCCAATTATTATTCTGAAACTAGTACAGACCCATTTCCTGAAGCAATTATCAGAATGGTTTCTGAATGCTGCCTGACTTTTATTAGGCTACTCTACTAAATCCCCATTAGAGCCATCTTGATTTTGTTTTAAGCTGGGAGCATTTACACACTGATCCATTTAACAGGCAGCTTTTGAACATTTACTGGGCGCCAGAAACTGTTAGATATCATGGATAAGGAGAAGCGTTAGGTGGAGCTTCTATCCCAAAGATATGGTCTCATAAGAAAGCAAGCAGGCCCCCAGACGGCGACGGGGGAGGAACAGTGACAGAGTTAAGTACACAAGACTCCAGGCCTAGCTGGATTGTTTAAACAAGATCATTTCTCTTATCACACGAGCAAGCTAGTTGTAGGAACTCTCACCCTACTATTTAGGAAACTGCTTACCATGGTAGGCAATGTGTAGACCATTTCTGAGGACAAGGAAATGCTAAAAAAAAAGCATAAAATCATAACATAAAGTGTATGGGTCTCTTTTATTACCTTAGCCATACTTCCAAACATAGCATTTCACATATGAGACAATTTTATTTTCCTTGTTTTGTCATTTTTCTTATTTGGTGGGGCTAGGAATTGAACCCAGGACTTTATTACCACTAACCATGCAGGGTATCATGAGATCTATTGCCTGCTCTGTTTTTCATGTCTTTTTATGTTTGAGAATTTGGTACAATGAGTTTGGATCATACTCTTTCTCCCCTCATCTAACTCTTCATAGATCCACACACTTCCCCTCCCACCCAACTTTGTGTCCCCTTTGCTTACCCATCAAGGGCAACTTTTGCTTACCCAATAGTGTTGAAACTGTGGTCTTCCACTAGAGTGGTGTCAATTTACCAGGGGGCTACACATTTGGGGAAAATTGGCGCTTCTTTTCCCAGTAATAAACAATTGCCTCCTCAGCCAAGGGTGGAACTTTGTACCTAACTGCTCTTTCCAGACTGAGGTTTGCTCTGGCTTTGTCTTAGATCGGTCTGTGCAGGCTGTCACCCCTGCTGTGTGCTCACATGTGCAGCTGTCTTGCTATGTCCAGGTGGCACTGTTTTTTTTAGTCATCTACAACCTCTGGCTCTTTCACCTTTTTAGCCTCCTCTTCTGTAATGAGCCCTGAGACTTGGGAGGAGGGGTTCAGTATAAATGTCCCATTAAAGGCTGAACATTCTTCAATCTCTTATTCTCTGCACTATAACCAGTTGTGGGTCTCTGTGTTCACCTTCTACTTCAAACAGAAGCTTCTCTGATGAGAGTTTAGGGGTATTGTAATCTATAACAATAAGTCATTAGGAGATTTTTTTAATACCACGTCCATTTAGCAGCATAATAGCGGTAAGTTATACCGTAACATCTATGACCTGTCTAACTGTAAGCTCTCGGCCTAGTAATGGTGCCACAGAAGGGGTTAATCTTATGGAACAGGATTTAAATCCAATCAGAAAGTGTTCAGTTATTTCCATTCCATTCATGCCACTGCTACACCAGTGGGCATGCCTTGCCAGGCCAGTCATTCATGTGTCTTGCAGGGGTCACAGCTGGGAATGACTGATGCTTCATGTTTCTCTTCCAATAGCATGTGTAGTACTTTCCACTGCTAAGAAAGCTAGCCAGTGGGTAAGAAGTTGCCAGGTCAGTACCTTCTTGGTTTCTCTATGCTCTGTGACTCAAGTTTGCAGTGTCTTTAGCAACTGGGTCTGAACACTCACGTTCTGAAGGACAACAGGGAGGCTTGTCTTGTATAATGTTGAAGGATTTGAGGACTTCTGTGACTAACAACTCCATAAGAAGTAACCTATTCCTGAGACTAGGCTTTTTATTTGTTAACTTGTGTTGTTGTGTATGTGTGTGTATGTTGGTGTGGGAGTTACTACTATGTTGATAGCTGCATATTTATGTGTGGGTATAGACGTATTTTAGGAAGCCTCTTTAGTAGTAGGTTTCCACTCTGTAATGGCAAAATTCTAATGAATTTTTTATCTCTAAGTTCATTTCAAGCATAATGGATTCTTCCAGTCTTCTTCTTGCCTTGTTTTTTTTTTTAAATTGTGTTTACATTTCTCCTAAATTCAGGCTTGCTTCAGATGGTCTGATTTTAAAAGATGGTGCAATATTTCATGACTGTGTTTCACTGTTATTGGCAAACAAAATGCAAAGTAGCAGGCTAGTGCCAGGTCTTCTCCATGTTAGTAAGGTCACATCTATCTTTTCCATCAAAGTGCAAGGACCAAGGTGCTGCTTCCAACAAGATCAGTTGGAAAAAGGTGGTCCTCTGAGAATCCCTGGACTTAGCAGTTCCTGTGTGTAAGCACATGTGTGAGTAGTTAGGTAGAAAGCATCAGACATTGGACTTCTCGCAATAAATAGATTGGTGATTGCTTTATTACATTAAAATATCCCACATAAACTAACATATATTTTTTAATGACTTAGGTCATTTTATAGAGAATAATACTTGGTTTTCACAATGAACATGCTTCAGTTAAAATTGTGGTATTTCCTATAAGCCACACTGAGAGATGCTAGTTGTGTGAGCATTGTGTAGACAGACACAGATAGTTGTACAAAGCACTGTACCTAGTAGGACTATCTCTAACCAGATAATTTTTTCTTTGAATCAAAGAAAATCATACCTAGAAACTCAAGCTACCCTAACCAAAAACTATTTACTATAAGATACAACATGTACAGTTTATATCTCACCTCAGGCATTTCCCTTTCTGTGAGGGTAACTCTGTACAAAAGTCAATGAAAACCCATTGTGGTTGGCACAGTGTAGTGTAAAATCCTGCCATCTTCCAGGCCCATGCAAGTAATTTTCCTTCTTCCAAATACCTTCTAATCCTAGACATGATAAACTGTTGCCCCAAACTGCAAAACTTACTAAAATGATTTCTTGCTCACAAGTCATATGCACCACACTAGGACAGAACATTCTTCTTCCATCCTACTGTAGTCTGTATGGGTATCTTCAACTGAAAGACAGGCTAAAGAGTTTCCCGTAGAATGCCATCTACAGAAAATGTATAATTCTACAGTAATTATTAGTGAACTATTAAGAATAGTAAAGTAATGTTAAGAAGAAAGAAGTCAGTAGGCTGAAGATGGACCCACACCTCTTCTACTGCTCCTAAGATCCAATCCCTCTTGTCTCATCCTCAGCTTTGTAGCAGGAAACCTGCTATGCTCTCTGTTTCCCACGCAGCCCCAACAGCTCACAAGGATCTTCTCCCCCAACCTTCCTTCCCCTAGCTCATCCCAGTAACTCAGTCTCCAAACCCAGCAAGCATTCACTGGAGCACACCAGCTGAGCAGAGCAGGAAAAGAAGCGAGCTAAATGAAGACCCTCCCCACCCTCCCCTGCCCTCCAAATTCGATCCCCCAGTGTCATCCCCAGCATTGCAACAGAACACCAGCTGCAGCCGTCCTGTTTCAGGCCCACAATCCATCCTCTACCCATGCCTCCTGTGGATCCCACAGTCCGTCCACATCTAGCCTCCCTTCTCCCACACATTGCTTTGTGCGAGACCCTAACCCTAGCAGGCACCCTTTATTAACTCAAGGGCCACTCCTCCAAGGGTAACAAATAGAGGTGTGCTTTCTCCTACTGCTTCTGAGATATAACATGTCTAGTCTCATTCCAATCTCTGTAGCAGAAAATCTACTGCGATTACCCTTTCCTCTTTGACACCATCCCTCAAGAATCATGAAGACCTTCTCCCCCATTCTTCCTTCCATCCAACTCATCTGTTGTGGAACAATCTTTTTGTACACTATGAAGATGTGTTGCTTTCATTGGTTTAATAAAGAGCTAACTGGCTTATAGCTAGGCAGGAAGAGGTTAGGTGGGAAAGACAGTCTGAAAGAATGCTGGAAAGAAGGGCAGAGACACCAATCAAATTCAGAAGAAGGAGACAAATATGCCATGTTGAAAAAGGTACCATCATATGGGTAGAGCATAGATATGAAATTTGGGTGAATTTACGTTGAAAGAGCTAGTAAGTAACAAGTCTAAGCTGTCAGCTGAGCATTTACAAATAATAATAAGTATCTGTGTGATTATTTGGGAGCTGGCTGGCAGGACAGAAAAGTCAGTCTACACTCATCCCAGTATTCCAGCCTCCAGTGGCAGAAGGCATTCCCTATAGTAATATCCAAAATTAACCTGTAAGCCCCATCTGCCTCGGGACCAGGATAGGAAACTTCATGGAATGATGGAAGTTGTAGTTGTAAGCTTCACTTGCTGTAGGGCCAGGTATCCATTCCTGGATGCTCCGAGTTTGTAGTTCTTGAAAAATAACAACAAAGCTTCGTGGGAAAGTGCAGTGGCTGAATGGTTTTGTTCATAAAGCCCTTACAATATGAGTCCCAGGGTCACTTAGCTGGGATATTCCAGGGAGTGCTCTTGACCAAAGTTCATCTTGGTCAATATTTAATATTTAAATAAAACTTGCTTCAAATTCAGCTCAAAATGGTAAAATTGGTTTTTCTCTAACAAATATCAACATTAACACTGTGAACATGCCACCTGAGCAGGCCAGGAAGACAGGCAACACAAATCTATCACACTCTCCAAAAATCCAGAGAGGAGACAGAAATCAATGAACAAAACACCTACCCAATAAAGACAAACCCAGATGTCAGCTCCTAGACCTATAATCATCCCAAACCCAGATGCCTAGACACCAGCTTAAAAACACAATAACAGCCAGAGAAGTATGGCTTTACTAGAGCCCAGCTATCTTATCACCTTAGACCCTGAATATTTCAAAATATCTTAATCACAAAAAGGACTTTAAAACTAGTTATATAAAGATGATAGAGGAAATGAACAAATTCCTTAAAGAAAGTCAAGAAAAAAAGCAAATAGTGGAAGGAAACAAAACAAAACAAACAACAAAAAAGAACTATTCAAGACTTGAAATAGAAATTGAGGCAAAAAAGAAAACATAAACTCAGCCAACTCTGGAAATGACAAATTTAGGAATTTTAACACAAACTACAGAAGCAAGCTTTACCATCACAATATAAGAGAGAATCTCAGGCACTGGAGAAATGTTAAAAGAATAGATACATCAGTCAAAGAAAATGTTACATAAAAAAATTCCTGACACAAAACATCTAGGAAATCTGGAATACTATGTAAAGATCAAATCTAAGAATGATAAAAATAGAAGAAGGAAAAGTATCCCAGCTCAAAGGTACAGAAAATAATTTAGCAAAATCATAGAAGAAAATTCTGAAGAAGATGCTTTTAAAGGTATAAGAAACTTAAAGAACATCAAAGAGATTGGACCAAAAAAAGAATTTCTTTGCCACATAATAATAATAATAACAATAATAATAATAAACATACAGCACAAAGAAAGAAATAAAAACTGCAAGTTAAAACTGTAAGGAGAAAAGACAAAGTAACATATAAATGCAGACCTATTAGAATTACTTTCCAATGGAGACTCTAAAATCCAGAAGAGCCTGGACGGATATGCTGCAGTCTCTAAAAGACCATAAATACCAGCCAAGACTAGTATACCCAGCAAAACCTTCAGTCACTATAGAGGGAGAAAATAAGATATTACACGATAAAGCCAAATTTATAGAGTATCTATCTGCAAATCCAGTCCTACAGAAGGAGCTAGAAGAAAAACTCCAACCCAATGAGGTTAACTACACCCATGAAAACACAGGCAGCAAATAATCTCACACCAGCAAAATCACCATCACTACCATCATCATCATCAGCAAGAGGAGGAGCAATAGCACAAACAAAACCAATAAAATAATAGGAATCAACAATCATTGGTCATTGCTATCTTAGAATATCAGTGATCTCAATTCTCCAATAAAAATAGACAGACTAGCAGAATACATTCGAAAGCAGAATCCATCCTTCTGTTGCACACAAAAAACACAACTCAACATCAAGGATAGGAATTACCTCAGAGAAAAGGGTTGGGAAAAGATTCAAAGCAAATGGACCTAAGAAGTAAGCTGGTACAGTCATTTAAATATCTAACAAAATAGACTTCAAATCAAAGCTAATCAAATGAGATAGGGAAGGATGCTGTATATTCATCAATGGAAAAATACACCAAAATGACATTACAATTCTTAACTTCTTAAACACAAGAGCACCCAAGTTTGTAAATGAGACACTACTCCAGCTTAAATTGCATATTGACACACACACACACATACACACACTGGTAGTGGGAGTCTTCAATACCCCACTCTTGTCAATAGACACTTAATCCAGAAAAAAAGAAACTCAATAAAGAAATACTGGAGTTAAAAGATATGATCAAGTAGGCATCATCCTAGAGATACAAGGGTGCTTCAATATGTGAAAAAAATCAACAAATATAATCTATCATATAAACAAACTGAAAAACAAAAATCATTAGATGCATAAATGGCCTTGACAAAATCCAACACCCCTTCATGATAGAAGTCTTTGAGAGATTAAGGATACAAGGGACATACCTCTACATAATAATTTTACAGCAAGGCTAATGTTATGTCCAGATCACAGAGTCCTCCCAAAGCCAACTAGAAAACCATGTCCTGAATAAAAGCCTTTATTCTTACACAGTTTTGCAAACTCAGACTCTCTGTGTGTCCAATGTATAGGAGTGATCTTATAGTAGCAAAGGTAGGGGTGAGGGATTTCTTAGGTTCAGGACCCCTGAGTGGCTGACATTTGTCTGTGGGCATTCTGGTGAAAAACAAGGGGAGTGTGCTGGCAGGTGATCCTATCTACAGTGGTTGGACTGCTAGGAATTTCCTTTGGATGGTCTTCTCCTGAGTGGTACCTGGGTAGACTCAGTTTGTGGTCTTTCTTGGAACCAGGTATTGTCTTAGAGTAAACTATTGAGACTTGGCCTCTGTTGAACTTGTCATGGCTGGGTCCTACAGTTGTAGCCAACATCAAATTAAATGGAGAGATTGCAAAATAATTCCACTAAAATAAGGGGCAAGACAAAGATGTTCACCCTCTCCATACCTATCAGTGTCGTACTTGAAGTCTTAGAGCAATAAGATAACTGAAAGAGATCAAGGCTATACAAATTAGAAGGGAAGAAATCAAAGTATCTGTATTTTCAGATAAATTATAGTATGCATAAATGACCCTGAAAATTCCACCAGAGAACTACTGTAGCTGATAATCATTTTTAGCAGACAAAAATCAGCAGCCCTCCTATATACAAATGACAAATGGACTGAAAGAGAAATCAGGAAATGAAAGCCTTTCATAATAGCCTGAAATAATATAAAATATACTGGAATATCTCTAACAATGACCAAGGTTTCGAGTCTTTGAAGAAAGAAACTGAAGTTGTTTGAGGTTTCCAGATATAATGATTACCTTATTTGTTCTATTATAATAAAAACTCAGAGTTAGAAATTAAGATAAAGACCTGAAGAATCCAAGAAAAGTGGAGCAATTGACTGATTCTATCTGCAAGTTTTTCCCAAACCACCAGCAGTAGAAAATCCACAGAACTCCTCTTCACTTCCTGTCCTGTTGCTTCCCCCAATGTCCCCCAAGAACGTTAAGGCTAATCCCAGTCATTCAATCATTTACTCTGTCATTTGATTCAAGGTTGCTTTATTGGCACAATGGATTGACTATATGGACAATTATCTTGCAATATTTCTCCCTTTTTCTTTAAATAAAAAGGGAAGGGTTTAACTCTAACAATGCAAAACTATATGCAATAAGAATTATCAAGTAAGAAATAAATTTACACTGTTCAGTCTATTAGTATTTGACAAATTCAGAGAAAAATAGTCCATTATCTATCTTATCTTGGTGATTTCAAAATTTTATACCTTCTACTTTCTATCATGACTAAGGGAAACTTTAGCTATGAACTTGTCTAGTCTTCAATTCCATCACAGACCTGAGAATGATACAGTATTACCTGAGTAATTAGGAAGTGTCTAGCAAGCAACTTCTAAAACTATAAAAATGACAGAAACAACTGGCTGCCTGGACAGTCACCCAAGGTTCTCCTGCAACTTTGGGGCATTTGTTTTTGACCTAGAGGCCTAGAATGTCTGACAGAATTTTCTGTGAAGCAGGAATTTTAAAGGACTGTCCTACCTTGTCTTGGCAACCTTTGCAGTCATTGTGTGTGTGTGTCTGTGTGAATGTGTGTGTTTGTGTGTGTGTGTGTGTGTGTGCGTCCTGCTTTAGTTTGTACATGATACTGTCAGCAGTTGAGGCACTGGTAATTCTTTACCCAAATGGCTAACTTTGCCACAGTGAGAGCAAGCTCCATAAGGAGGTACTTTGATGCCCATCATGCTTTTATTAAGTATATTGGTGCTGCCAGGAGCAGAGGCACTTCACTATTGATAAAAGCCTTACATTATTAAAACATTTAAAATGACATATTCTGTAGGCCTTTGAAGTATTTGAAGATCACCTATTTATCTAAAATATATCTCTGTATAATCTTGAAGACATACCTTACATGACTATAAATTTACTTGCTATGAATGGCTAACTATTAACATGTAATTCTTTATTATCCTAATTAGCTTTCAAGGACTAGAACTTCACATTGCATTTTTAAATGGACTGTATAGGTACAATACTTTGAAGAAGAAATAGAAACATATAATACAATATAACAAAAAATTTACATCAATATACAAAAATATCTTAAATAAGAGTGGAAACATATATATAGTATAACAAAATAGCCTTAAATTTGTATTGATGAATGAAAATTCATACCAAAATAAGATATTTAAGACTAGTAGCTGGTTTTCTAGCTTGAAAGTAGATATAATAATCTATATTTTTATTTAATTATTTATGTACCCTCCTTTTTCTTTTACTAATGAGATTCCTGAATATAACTCCCTTTGCTTACTTTCCTCTCTGACTATGACCAAAAACAAGTTCTGATATCCCCTCTAAATAATAACAGATATCCATTGAGCAAGCAAAAATCAACCATTGCGCCTCTTGGGAATGTGGGTGTCAGGTTCCTAAAATTACTTACTGCTGTCTAGGTATAATTGCATCTTTAGAAAACCCTGAAAAAATGAGGGGTTAAAGAACCACAATCTATTAAATATACCTGGGATACACAAACTTAGTTCCTAGTTACCTGCTTTAGATTGAAGTCTGAAATTACATATAGGAAGCTATATAAAGCCTATCTCTAGAATCAATAGTACTCTATATGACCATTAATATTACTATAGACACTTCAGCAACAGTTATAAGATGAAAAGATTTCCCATGCTCATGTATCAAGAGTGTTAACATAGAAACAATGGCCATCCTACCAATAGCAATATAAAGATTCAACATAATCCCCATCAAAATTCCAACACAATTCTTTATAAACCTTGACAAGACAATTCTCAATGCATGGAAAAACAAAACAAAGCCAGGATAGCTAAAAACAACCCTGAATGATAAAATTTTCACCATTCCTGATTTTAAGTTGTACTGCAGAACTACAATAATAAAAACTGCATGGTATTAGCATAAAAGCAAAAACATTGTTCAATTAAATTGAATTGAAGACCCAGACATAAATCCACACACATATAGACACCCGATTTTTGATAAAGAAGCCAGAAAAATGCAGGGGGACAAAGACAAAATCTTCAGTAAATCATGCCGGTCAAGATGGATGTCTGCAAGCAGAAGAATACAAAGAGATCCATCCTCATCACCCTGCACAAAACTCAGGTCCAAGTGGATCAAAGACCTCAACATAAAACCACATACACTGAACTTGATAAAAGAGAAAGTGGGAAATAGCCTTGAATTCATAGGCACAGAAGAAAACTTTGAGTTCAGGCTTCTTTGCATCTCAGTTCTCAGGCCATGAGGTGAACGCTGCTTAATTATTCCTTTTCTGTAACCTTTGTTGGGTTTTGTCCTTTTGTTTACTTGGTCAACATTTGTTCTTTGATTTTGCATTAGTGTCTTTCTATATCTCAGGCTGATCTGGAATGTACCAAGAAACTAGGTTGGCCTGAACTCTCCTGTCTCCAGTTTTGTAATTAATTACACAAGTTCACAGAACCTGGAAAAAAATACTGAGAAAAAATAGTTGTTTTAGGATTGTATAATGTTCTCCATCATGAGTAAGGATTTTTTTGTAGCTATTATCAATATATGTATTCTGCTATTTACATTATCTATTCACCCAAAACACGAATATTTTTGTATTTAAATATGTTAGGATTGTATCTGGAGAGAGTGTTCAATGGTTAAGAAGAATGACTTCTTTTCCAATTTCCAGTACACCCATGCAGGTCACAACTGTCTGTGACTATAGTCTCCTGGGAGCCAATGCCCTCTTCTGGCCTTACAAGGTATCAGGCAAAAGCTGATTCTCAGCTCCTCTAGTAGTTATCCATAGATGCTAAGAGTTTTATCTAGATCATTTGGTCCCATATTTTGGTTTGATGGTCCTTTAGTAAATTCAGTGGGGCCATTCTGCATGGCTGAATTGGAATTTTTTTTTAAGTTCTTTCCAATCAGTTCTGAAAATTTGTTTTTCTTGGGCTAGAGTTACTTCTCAATTACTCAATTAGCATGAAACTCTGTGTTAGAGATTACATAAAGCAGACACGCCTTATCCTCCTGTCATTCAAGTACTCACAAGGAGAAGACAGGAAAATTTTGAGTTCAGTGTCATCCCCCACCCTCTTTCTCTAACACACGTACACACTCACACACACTCCTTTTTGTTAGAGAATTTTACAAGGTATATTTATTTCTACTTCTTACTTTAGTCATTACCACAATCCTTTTGAAATGTGACACCAATTGACGCACTTTCTCCAAGGCCTATGATCCATCAAGTACTCTTATAGAGAGATACTTGTATATATTCTATTTTATAACCAGAAATGTAAGGACAGAGATATAAGAATGTTATTTAAAAAGACTTAAATAGCATTAAGATCTTGAAAAAATTATCTATGGAAAACAATAAAGTTTTGTATTTATTTTAGAGTGCTGCAAACCTGGACTTTGAAGCTATGCAAAACTCTTGTGTTTGTGCCTCAGAGGTATAACTCAGTGGTGGAACCCTTGTCTAGCATGTTTTAGATCCTAAGTTAAATCTTCAGTACCTAAAAGAACAACAAACAAATAAATACCCCCTTGCCTTTCTGTAATGTTTTAGGGGATTGTTAGTATGTTGAAGTATTAGATGTACTTTGCCTTCATTTGCCACTGGGGAATATGTTGTGGTCTGCTCTTTGCCCTCTTGACTTAATTCATCCTTTGCCAGCTACATTTTTCTTCAGTCGACTAGTGGGTGAAACTGATGAAAAGCCCTTGCTTGAGTCAACACTTCTTGCATAAGTGGGGTTGATTTACTGCGACTCTGTACATATATCCTAAGGGCTCTCGCAACTAAATTTGTTCCGAAGCTTCATCAATGTTGATTATACCCTAGAAGCTACAGCATAAGAATTTTGATTTAATTGCTGCCAAAGTCTACCTACTTCTTCATGAGGTATTTTGTATAAACCAGCACAAACGAAGACAGAATAAATTACCGCTGAATGTAACACTCTTCTGTAGAATTAATTTGCAAGGGTCATGTCAAGGTGCCAAGTGATGCATCCCAGGACACACTTCTCTAAAACACATGCTGGAACATATAGGCAAAGGGTGGGCTGACTGGGCAGTCATCTGCAAGAGTATCAGTGTCTTCGGTGTGATCAAGGGAACAGCAGGAAGAGTGGTAGAAGTTTAGAGATTCCACCAAGTAGGTTCCACATGTGTGCTAATTATAAGATGAACTACCCTAAAACCAGCAGGAAATAAGGACATTGGCTCAGAGACAGGGCAATGTAGAAATAACTGGGAAGATAGATTAGGGATTAAGAATTTAGGGGGAACATAGTAATAGCCCTGATTTCACAACCATGTCCAGAAGCTTTGGATCCAAAAGACGTATGACCAGATTCAAGCTAGCTAAAAGTCAACAGAGGTCCCTAAGAGGATGTCCAAAGTTAAGCTGATGTCAGCACTGATTGAATGGGTGGTGTGTTCATTCTTTTACCTTCCCTCTCATCTAGGTGGTGGGGAACAAGTGTGAACAGGATGTCAGCAATTGCTTTGGTCTCTGTCTGTTAAGAGGGTAACCTCTTGAACCTCTTCAGGAAAAAATATAACAGAGGTTCTAAGTTTCTTTTTTAGTTCTATAACCTCAGATCAGGTCACATGACTAAAGCAATTGTTGACAGAGACTCGTCCCATCACCTGATCAACAGAGCTCATCTCTAGATGTGATGTTTGCTAAACATAAAGTCCTTTTGGGCTGATGGGAACACCAACACCTAACAGCACACTAAGTTGCTTAAAAGGTAAGTTTTATTTTCCTCCACAAGAATTATATGTCATAATACTTGAGTAGTGAGGATCTCTCTGTAGTGAGAGGAAAAACAAAACATGCCTTTAGAAATAAATATTTTCCTTTTTCATAATGCACTTAATTCTTTTTATTATGGAAATGATCTTGCTTTCTTTAGAAAAACTATAAATATTCACAAAAGCATAAAGAAGAAAACAAATTTCCGTATAATTTTTCACCAGTCTTACTATTCTGAGAAGCTCTTGCTGGTTTGTTTATGTTGGACTCTCCTGGCTGTTAATGACAGAAATCCATGTTGATTTGACTTAAATGAAATTAGCAATTCATGTGAAACACATAATAGGCCTAGGACAGCTGTCACAAGAATGGCAGGGATTCTGAAAATTAGGGTACAAGAAGTTCCACCCTTACCCTTCTTTGCTGTTGCACCATGGCTTTCTCCACAGTCACATCATACCGTGTACCCAAACATGACACCACACTCATTACAATTCCACCGTCTCTTCATGAAAACAGCCCCAGGTTCTTTTCAGGGTCAACCTGCTTTCCTGAGTTCATACTGAGAGTCTGTTTGTGGTTCAGCCCATGTGGCAAGGAGTCACTCCCATGGGATAACTTGCCTGCTAAGAACTCAGTCTTAAGTGAGAGTAGTGGGTCATTCATCAGGGAAAGAGGACTAGTGTCCACTGGATGTGTGCCCAAAGTATACTACTACCAAAGTCCCCTCCTGTGTTACTACTGCTCTGTGGTTAGTACTACAGAGACATGCCCCTCTTTGTAGTGAAAGGGGAGTGGGAACAGGCCTGCTTTTCATCCCTCCCGGCTCCCACACGGCTACCTTTACACCTAAAATAACAACACACAAATTGTATTCATTCAAACACTGCCTGGCTCATTAGCTCTAGCCTCTTACTGGCTAACTCTCACATATTGATTAACCCATTTCTATTA
>LOEQ01012990.1:0-23405 GCA_001685075.1 Bramus lutescens
CAGCCCAAGCATTGCTTTCAAAGTGAGTTCCTCAAAGGAGGCATAGGGAAGGTTGATATTTCTGATCACACTACAGACAGGAGGCTTATAGGATACTTGCAATTCCTTTTGAGGCTTAAAGTGGTGGAAATTTCAGTAAGTGACATCATCTTAGGCTAAGAACAAAGCTGCAGGGACCAAGAGGCAACTTCTCTTTGGGGTGGGATAGACTCAGCCTGCTCATACCTTAGTGCTGTTTCCAAAGCCTGGAAGGCCTGTAGGAGAAAAAAAGAATTAAGTGCAGAAAGTAACTGCAATGGAGAGGAAGGCAGCAGCAGTCTGGCTTTAGAAAAGAATACTACTATAATTTCTCTACATGTTCCTATTTACATTTACACAGCAAGTTTATTATATCCCTATATGTTTCTCACATAAGTATTCACACTATTTATATAAATATTCACAGAAAGAAAATTCAGGAATGTGCTAAGTGCTTCTGAATCTCTGAAAAGAGGAAGGGAAGGCATGATACCAGGACACACCTAGTGACAGGGACAGTATCTATAAATTTATCCTCATGTAGCAAAGGGCCACCAGGGTCAGGGGAGCAGAAAGCACCTGTGATCGCATTATCAAATGTTGCCCTGAAGTCATGAAGCAAGTCTGTGACCCTTAGAAATACAGAAGCAGTAAAGTGACCAAACACTGACTCATAGCTAGTGACAGGCCCAGAACAGAAGACTTTTTCTTTGACTCATAGCTAGTGAAAAGCTACTCTGTACATACTACCACTAAGTACATGGAGTAGCTTTGAAAGTGGCTAGGCCTCTGAATCCATTTTCAAGCATCAGCTATTTTGTAAAGATGTTAGCTTTATATATGCAGAACAACACAAGGTCAATTAGATGTGAGTGAACTGAGAAGTAATACTGATGAAATATGCTCAATGGTGGCTAAACTCTAAGATTTCGTTGATGTCTTTAATAGGTCCATGGTTCAAAGATACACAGGCTCCCTCAATATAAAGTTCTTATTTGGGTTATTTGGGGATGTGACCCTAAGCACAACAACAAGGGTTAAAGAAAAAGAAAACTCTTAACAAGAACTAGATTGACAGATTTTTGATTTGCATCACACAGTATGTCACATGGGACACTGCTAGGCAGAGGGTAATTTTTCTATAAGAAGAACAAGGGCAGACTATAAATAAACTCCATGAAGGCCAAGATGCATACGGGAATCTATCCTGAGCTCACCACCAAAGGAGCCAGAGATTCTTCAGTTCCTCACTGTACCTCTGTGAGGAGACTGAGAGTCCTTGTCAAACCTAACCATTTTGGAATGATCTGGAACAAGACAATTCGAATGTGCTCATATTTCAAAGGATGGGACTTACCGTTCTTCTCAGAATTGGACTTATACAATGAGTTGCATTTAAAGAGAACGTCAACACTTCAAGTTACTTTCTGACAACATTCTACAAGAGATGATATCTTCCTAAATAAATGTGACCACACTGTGGCAGAATACAAATAACACTTAACCATTTGTTATTATACTTTTTAAAACCAGGATGTAAGGAAATGGAATTTCTGAATACAGAATGTCTTGTAAGGGCACAGACAAAGTCCAGAAATAACCAAGCCCCTGGAGCCTACTAAGGATTGTTGTGGCAGGACTTGAACTATGAAAAATAGGTTGAGCTTCCCTAATCCAAAATTCTGCAATTCTTCAGTTTGATGCTTTTAAAGCTCCTCATGCACATGAAACCACAGGTGAAAAATTCTACACATTATCTCATGTGATAGGTCACAGCTAAAATGCAGGTACATGGCACAACTATGTGTATATGACTTATGAAACATAAATGAGTTTTGTATTTAGACTTGAGTACCAAACCAAAGACATCTCATTATGTATGTAAAAATTTTCCAAGTCTTTATAATATGTGAAACCAAAATTCCTGGTCTGGAACATTTAAGGACAGCATATTTCATGTGTGATGCTTTGACAGTGGTCCTAGAGAGGTTCTCAAGGGACAAGCTTTAGTCTTGCTTTCCAATGACTTTGTGACATGGGGACGGACATTCAGTCCCAAGGACTCAGAATCCCACAATGTTGAATTGGTCCTTTGACTCTTAAAGAAGGTTATTTAATGTGGGCTGCAAGTTTCTGGTTTAGGGAAGTTAAACATGTTGCAATTTTTTTTTGCTGTCTCAAAGATATCATAGAATATGAATACTTTGCTAAAAGCAAAGTTACTAATATAGCAAAGATTTCAATTCCATGAAGGAAAGAGGTTGACAGTGTGTATTTGAAACACTTGTCCCTACAGAGTTTTCTTGCATTCTTTTACAAGTAGTTTCTTCACAGCTGCAAGTCTCTAAGTATCGCTCATTAGGGTCAGAATAACTATGAGCAAAGCATTCATTACCCTGGATTTTTAAAGGCATTTGACATAATGACCTTTCAGTCACTGTATATGATGGTTTCTTTGACTATGCATAATGTATGCTTGTCCGTTCCCATCTACTTATATATGTTAGAATTTTTATTTATTTTTATTTATTTATTTTGGCTCTGGATATAAGGTTTCTCTGTGTAACAGCCATAACTGTCCTGAAACTTGCTCTTGTAGACTAGGCTAGCCTTGAACTCATAGAGATCCACCTGCCTCTGCCTCCTGAGCGCTGGGACTAAAGGCATGTGCCACCGCCGCCCAGCATATGCTAGAGATTTAAAGTGAAGGCGTCACCCCAGAACTAATGCTGCTCTGTGAATTACTTACTCTAAAGTGCCATCTTCATTCTTCCCATCCTCTCATTCAGCAGAACAGATGCTTCACAAACCCACATCCTGTTGGTTTAGCTCCTGCATGCAGGATAATCAGACCCTCACCAATCACCACTCCACCAAAAAGTCCCAGCAAAAGTCACCCAGACTCAAGAATCAGTCATTCCAATTGTTTGGCTTTGTAACCCTAGTCATTGTGAGACATAAATTATATCATTCACACACAAAAAAAATTAAAACTGGATATGGATAACACAAAGGCCCCCAGGAAGATGCTCATGAAGCATATTCCAGTCAACAAACAACTTTTCAGAACTAGCAGACACTAGCAGGTCACTCACATGACCACTTTAGATCATCTCTCTCTTTATGACTGACATGCTAGCTGTCTTTCACAGTGATGCTACTTAAGCAGGCATGGCTAAGAACTTTGCGTCATTGGAAATGTCTTTGGAGTTTATCTCTGTGGGGGCCAGCCATGATAAGCTAAGTATGAACAGGTCACCCAAAGGAAGTTCTTTACTTCCAACCATTATCACCTGCCAGAGTATAAATTTAATAAGAGGCCTGAGTCTCAGTAGTTTACCCTGAGGCAATGCCTGGTTACAGGACCTGACCACCATCCAAGAACAGACCATTCAAAGGAAATGCCTAATATCCCAACCGCTGTAGATAGGATCACCTGCCACCACACATTCACCAGAGCACCCCTAGACAAATGTCTGCCAATCAAGGGTCCTGGACCTCAGAAACCCTTTACCCACACCTTTACTACTATAAAAACTCAATTCTAATTGGCTCGGGGCTCTCCGGTTATTCCAGTACGTTGGACATGCAGAGAGACCGAGTTTGCAAACTCGATTAAAATAAAGGCTCTTTGCTTTTACATACAGGACTTGATCTCTTTGTTGACTTTCACGGGGACTTTGCGGATTTGGGCAAAACAATCTCCTGTATCCAGTTGGACTAGCCTTCTGTGAGATTTATTGCTTTCTCTTGCACAAACCTATGTGTTGTTTGTTGCTTTCGGTCCTGTGGCATTCCGTTTCTGCATAGGCCTCATGCGTTTGTCTGTTGTGCTTCAGACTTAGGAGCATCTCTGGGTAAGTGACACTGCGCTTCTGGGAAATTCTCTCTGCTCCATCATCACATTTCTGCTCACCCCATCCCCACGCCCACTGCTGTCACGTGACTGGTTTTTCGGTGATTTCTGTGTATTGTTCCTCCTCCAGGCTCTCCAGAGGAGTTATTAGTGTCCTTTGTAGTATCTTCACCTCTTCCTCTCACATATTTCACTAGGCACCAGCCTCTTCTCTAGCTCGGGTCAACTTTCCTAAGACACATTTTATTAATGAGTTCTCTCCCTCAGCCATACTTCCTAACCCGGCAGCTAATATAGCTAGCTGTTGGGCAAACCTACCTCCCACCTCTCCACTACCTTTGTCTTTGTCTTTCATGTCTTGCTCCCCAGCCTTAAGTTTCCTTTCTAGATTTACTCTTTAATTTCCCCATAACGTTTCGTGCCATGAAACGTTCAGGGATTTCAGAGCAATTTTCATCATTCCCCTGTCTGCACGCCCAAAGCCATGTGCGGTCCTTGTGCACAGTACCGACGCTATTCCTTTATAAACTGTTCCTTTGAGTCTCTCCCTCCACAGAAAAGAATCTTATCTTAATCATCGCTATATCCCTGAGAGCACTTGATGAGTAAATGCTGCCAAAACGAAGGCTGTTTACTTGGTGACCTTTGTGGGTTTCCTGTGCAAGCAGAAAGGCTTTTCCATTCATGCTATGCTTCCCTCTTGGCATAGCAGCAGCCTACGTTATGTGGTGGGTGTTGCAGGTAAAACTCCCTAGGAGCAGATTCAGAGGTGGAGATTAGCATGCAGGATGTTTACTCCTGAAAGCTCCTGCATCAAGCCTGTGGAAGAGAGCGGAAAGAAAAAGAAAGAAGCGAGACTTGGCAGAGGAAGTGGAGCTGTGATGTCGAGTATGTGGATGCCTTAGCTGACACCACAGGGAATTCTGAGGACATCCTTACTGAGGCAGAATGAAAACTGCTTGTCCTCAGACCCTGCCCTTGCTTCAGAGGACCAGCACTGGAGCTCAGTGGTATAGGGTTTACCTTGCACACATGAGGTTCTAGCTTCAGTTCCTGATCCTAAATAAATAAATGGAATTCATAAGCCACTCTCCTAAGTCCATGAATTTCTGCCAGGAACTTCTGTGTCACTAAATACAGCTAACCTCATGGTGAAGAAAATGGCAATTGTTCATTTCAAAATGTTTGGTGATAAATTGTGTTGTTATCCTCTGGCTTCTGGCACGTCTCAAGAGGACCTCACAGAAGCTGCGCAGAGACTCCCGCCAGGAGGATCTAAAGGCACTGTATTTGGGAAGACTGAAATGACAGCTATTTCAATATTTAATTGTTCTCCGGTTGATTTTAATGAAGTGTAATGTTCAGTACTTTATTTTGTGAAAAAAATCTCTACTTAGCTCCAAAGCAGCTGATCATCAGTTCTTTACCTTTATTTCCTCCCTATTTGGACTTGGAAAAAAATTCAGGAAATGGGTACTTATGTGACCCTTTCTCAAACAATCTCAAAACACAATAAAGACCCAGCCTTGAAGGGACTCTAACTGGCTCAAGCATGGTGAGCATGGCTCTGGCAGGCCTTGTCCCTCTCTCCCATTCCCTCTCTCTTACTAAAAAAATTAAAAGAATAGAAAATAGTTAGTCATCAAGTTCTATTCCTTTGTTCAGTCACCTCTCCCTCCTGAGGCTGATTACCAAGGTTCAGGTGGCAAACTGTTAAAGTCCAGCAATCAAAAGCCTCCTTTGGTTCACCTAATTAATATGCCCAATCTAAATATATGACCACACCCTAGCCCATTCTAATACGGACCTTCCCTTTTTCTCTTGCAAGGTCATTTTGCTGCTGTTTTTCTCCCTGAGTCAGAAAGCAGCAACGTTAATTCTTTTTCTCCATTGGAAAGGATTTCTCTGTGAAAACAGGTGTTTGGGTGTGGTTTGTGCCTAATCCAGGGTCTGGGAGGAAGCCTCCACTGTTCAGGGGTCTCTTTCAAACCTGCTTCCATCTTAGACTTCAAAGATATCTTAGAGTGAAGACAAAACTAGGTTCATTCTTGTTTATGATTATGATTTATGCCCCACCTGTAACCTTAATTATAAATGATTCTGTACTGCCTGTTCGAGGAAACACCAATATTCCTTTGTATCAAAGATTTGTTTATAACCATCTTGCAATTCTACCTTTTTTTTAAAAGGTTATGTAATCACCTATGACTACTTTGTTAAGACAACCTGTTGTTATTACTACCTTGTTATGTCCACCTTGCAACCATGTCTTTGTTCAGGAAGTAATTATGACTAATTTGTTATGCTTATGTTCTTCTGTAATCCCACCTACTTTGCTCACCAAATTCCCCATTTGGAAATCCCCTACCCCTGAGTTATAAAGACTTTTTCTTCCTCATGTCCAATGCTAACCTCTCAGACCCTGTTTTATAGAGGAGGCAGTGCATGTGCATGGATAAAGAAGCTTGCTTTAATTAATTTGGCCATGATGATTTGAATTTGTGGTCTTTCTCCTTTTATCTTTGGGACTGACAGCAAGTCACTAACCTAGAATGATTAATTTTTTGACATGAGAAAAAAATAGGTAACCTACCCAGGTTCAAGTACAGCTACCTACCTCATACAGTCCAGACCCACCTGCTTAGGAATGGAACAGCTCACAATGGCCTGAGTTTTCCTATATCACTTAGCAATCAAGAAAATGTCCAACAGACATACCACAGGCTCTTCTGATAGAGACAATTCTCCAACTTCCCAGGTGTGTGAGGTTGGATTCAAGCTATAAAATGAAATAATGCCTTTCCCCCAAAACTACTTATGATTATGGTGTTTTATTATAATAAGAAGAAGCCTAGGACATTTACACTTATCCTAAGACTCCATTTTAAAAAAAGAAAAAAGGATTTAAAGGCAATCACTAAGTGGAAAAGATATTTGAAAAGCAGTAGTCAATTTCAATACACAGCAAAGTCAGGAGAATTATCAGTAAATGAAGACATACAAATATATACAAATAGTGCTTAGAAGGCAATTAATGCTATTTAGAGTTAGCTAAACAATAGTAGTAAGTTCTTGCCTGGTGATGATGACTTACGACTTCCCATTTATGGGTTTTTGATTGGATTTATAGTATAAGGCATTATTCCCACCCTGTGGCGTGGACTTCAAATGAGTCAGAAGAGTCAGCTGGCCTCCATAACAGCTGTGCCATTATCACACCAGTTGATTCATCTTATCTGGAAGATTGGTATTATAATTCATAGGGATAAGACCATCAATATCTTTTCTCTCCCATCAGCCTCAATAGCACATGCTAGAACTATAAAAGCTAGCCATCAAGGAAGAAGCTTTTAGATTAACCCTGGCTTGATTGCTCTGTATCTTACAATCAAGGAATGTGAGGGTAGTGCAATATTTTAAATGAATGTACAAACCAAATTTACATTCAAGCATGTGAATGACCTTTACTACCCTAAAGTTAAGGGAGAAGGGAAAGGTATCAAAGAATAAATGTAATATGTCTATCTGTATAAAGCTGAAATTTAAAAAAAATAAACTTTTTGCTTAGAGATGTGTATTTCACTGGGAAAATCAAAAGATGAGCAAGGACACTACTACTATAGAGGCAGGATAGTGAAAGCTCTGGGGAAAGGAGCTAGGAACATACAGAAAGGCAGATTTACCTTGTGGATTCTAAACAAATTATAAATACAGTGTTTCTATCTATGCAATCGTATTATGTAGAAATGTGTAAATGATAATCAGGAAAATAACAAGTAGCCAATAAAGAAACCACCCAAATTTAGTTCAAAAGGTCAATGTGAAATGAATTACCCATAAACCAAAGAGATGTAAGCACTAAAGTAGTTAGTGGTACAATATAGAGATATTTAATTCAGGTTGTTTAATCAGAGTGACATTTGAATGAACCTGTATATGGTCCAGGTCTGACCCTGAATGAGATGTTCTTGGAGTGTTCAAGTATCATAAAGCTAGAGTATTGGGTTTTTAAAGGAGTGTAAAGGGAGAAGATATTCATAGGCAATCTGGAAGTTGACTTGGCCCGTTTTCTCTAATAGAATATCTAAGATGGTAATTTATAAGAAGTAGAGATTTATTTGACTTGTGGAGCTAATATGTTCAAGAATGCAGCACCATCATCTGGTAAGGTCCTTTGCTGCTTCATCCCACAGACAAAGGCAGAAGGACAAAGACCAAGGGGACAAGAGGGAGCTAAATTCACTCACAACAACCGACCCATTTTTAACACAGCACGGATCCATTCAGAAGGACAAAGCCCTGGTGACCTGCGGCCTCTTAGCCAGCTGTATCTCCCCACTCTCTTGCACTGAGTGTAAATTTCCAACACACAAAACTAGGAGAAATATTCAAGATATAGCAAAATTAATCCATAATAACACAGAGAAAGTCTTAGATTTTATAGGACCGTGAGTAAAATTGAATCTAACATGAGACCAAATAAGATGACCCAGAACAGTGAGAAAAAATTTCAGAATTATAAGCCCTTGTGAAATTCTCTTCTCTTCAAATTTCCTCGCCCATGTTTTTTGTTCCATAGATGCTTCCTACCTTGTTCAAGCAAGCACTATCTTACATCTTTATATATTTGTTCTATTCATAAAACCAAAATTTTTCTACTGATTTTTTTCAGACCATCAAAAAGTGATCTAATTTAGTCAAAATATAAATTTAAGGTAACATAGCTGTGTGTGTGTGTCTGTGTGTTCATGTGGTGTGACGTATGTTCATGTAGAGAGTCCAAAGGACAGCATCAGACATCCTTCCTCATTATTTTAAGGCAAGGTCTCTCACTTGAAGCTAACCAATATGACTAGGTTATATGGCTGATGAACTTCAGGAATCTTACACCTCTGCACTCTCTCTAGCCCTGGAGTTAGATGTATAGCTCTGTGTCAGACTTTCTGCATGGGTACTGGGGATCTGAACCCAGGTCTTCATGTCTGTGTGTTAGAAACCTTACCAACTGAGCCATTTCCCTAGCCCAGATAAGGTAACATTTTAAAATGAAGATTTAGACAGTTTACAAAGGTAGTGTTTTCAAGTTATAGGAAAAAAAGAAGAGGCAGAATTTACTTTGAAAATTCCTCATTAAGCAAAACTTCCTCGGAAAAGTAATATAATATCCCACAGACTGTTTTTATTTCTGAGCAAAGTTTAAGTATGTACAACACCAAGTTTTTAAAGTATGTTTCCCATAAACAGAGCCACATTTTAACCCAAGCCATTTATTTCCTCAGTTTGCTATTGTTGGTTATATAATGGAACATAATTATTCCCTGGCTTAGAAGAATATGAATTTTTTAAGGAAGCAACATTCTGTGAGTAAAAGTAAACTCACAGAGTGTTTCCAGACCAGATATCATCTGTTTTATGTGCTAGAGCCCAAATGAATCTCAACAGATACCATTAAATGCTACTTAACACTGTAACAGATTATCCTTTTTGTGAGAGTCAAAATGCTCTCTTAGCCAAAAAGTTATGTCATCAGTTTTATTACTGGAACATGGCACTAAGATGAATTTCCAACTATCTCTTCTTAATAAACATAAACAGCCAGTCAGCATCTCTCAGTCAGTTGCACGATGCAAAGAGTTGTCTGTGTGGTCATGGGTCACATGTGCACAAGTGAGCAAGGGGTTTAGAGGAGGGTGATACCTTTATTCACATAATTCAATGAATGAGATGAATATTGTACACCAAAAGCAAAAAGTTTCTACGTATACAAAGTATGTGGACTAATAGCTGAATCTCTTAAAGCAGAGCAGCATATGGAGATGTACCCGCCCGCCCATTCCAGTTGCTAGTGATTACAACTAACATCTATGTTTCAACAAGCCCCTTCCTCTCTTGAGACTCAATGTGATCCTCATAAAATTAAGTAAGCCAAATTGGCTATGTTCCAGCTATCTTCCACTCTCCCAAATCTATAAAAGCAAATGAGTCTTAAGATAATGACAAAACAACAGTTTCACAGACGTATAGATATGTCCAAACTGAGCAAATTGTATACATTGAACACGTGCAGTTTTATAAACCAAATGTATCTTAATAAAACTGAGAAAACAGAATACATATGAAAGAAAGATTTAGGCAAAGGCAAATGGAACCTGGACAACTCTAGGTTTTAGGTTAATTTGAAGACTATACTCAGTCTAATTATCTTAAAATAGTAGTCTTAGTGAACTGGTAATAAATCTGAGTGTTTGGGTCAGACTATTGCCAGGGATGGCAGAAGTCAGTGACCGCTGGAGCAGTGTGAAATGGAGTAAACAACCTCTGGGGGAATCAGGTTGACCAGCTCAGGCCATGAGGACACTTAGTGGGGGCAGTATAAAGAACTAAAAATCCCGAAAGCCACAATGCCTCTAGTCTTAATGCTTAAAGTGTCACCTTAAACTGTCACCTCAGAATCCAGGCTGCTTTCTCTCATTAACCTCATGGAGGAACTGAATATCTTCATTCATCAAACACATTTTTCAAAACCTCCTCTGAACCACACACTATGGAAGTCTTACCAGGCATACAGGGATGATTGAAATAATAGACAACAAACCCTTGACACTGAAGGACAAGAGAGAAACTTGAGAGCTACCTGGCAACTAGTGGGATGAGGCAGAGAAGCATAGACCAAATAGATGGAATATTTTTGAGGACATACAGATTGTTTCCAGTACCACAAATTAAGCCTGGGACACTGATAATGAGTGCTTACAACAACAATAGGTTGAGAAGCAAGGAGCATGGAGGGAATATAGGTACAAGACCTGCCATTCCTGGAGTCTGTGAGTAGTCCACGGTGCCGTGGGAATGTGCACAGAATTCTGGAAACTCTGCTTAAAGTGTTATTTTTCTTTCCTTTCTTGGTGGTGATAGTGGTGGTGGTGGTGATGGTGGTGGGTGGCGGTGCATGCACTGTATATATGTTTGTGTGTATGTATGTGTGCTTTGTACATATGTATAAATATGATCATAGTACATTATATATGTACAATATATATAATTAAACCTAGTCTTTTATAAAATTAATATGTGCTAATAAAAAGAAAAGAAATAAATGCAAATAGACTTTTAAATGTTCTATTTTCCCATCTTTTCGACTTATTGGGCTAGTGAGACAAGTCAACAGGGCACATCCTCCCACCCAGAGAAGGTAGACCAAAACAGGAGCTCACTCCGAACAAAGAGTCAGGACTACATTTGGATTGTCGTTTAGGAAGATCAACAACTTTTAAAGCATTATCTGAAAAGTTCACAGTGAGAGCAAATTCAATAAAGGCATTGTAGTGTTAGATGATAAGACCTATGTCTATGGATACTGGCTCTGTTTTCAAGAAGATTCTAAGTTAGAAACAAGAGTCCTAGATTCTAAATTATAAAATAATAGCTAAGATGAATTATGTGGTAAAAAGATTTTACTTCTGCTCACTACAGTCTTTCCTCAATCAAAATTTAATATCATATTCCAATCTCTTGAAAAAGGGAGGAAACTGATATTAGACAAGTTTCAGCAACAGCCCCCAAAATTGTTGTACTCTCAGGAGGGAAGAAAGAATAAAGCAATTTGGTGGCACAGGAATGGCCTAATTTTTACTGGGCAGTGTTGCAAGGGGAGGACACGTTGCCTACAAAGTTAAAAGAAATTTACACTTTTCATTTACTTCCTCTTGGTTCTGCTTCCCAGGCTGCTCCTGGCACCAATCCTCCATGTTCCCTGTAGGAAGCTCTCTCATTGAGCATCATGACTGCTTGTACGTGTCCAGATGGGTAAATTCAATCTATGGAGAGATCCAGATTTTCTATAAGACAGAATGGTAGCCTTCACTAGGCCTGCTTGGGTTTTAATTTGTTAACATTCTGCCGTTATAAGGAGTGCTTGCATACCTGTCTCTTCACCCCCAGCTTCTGACATTTCCATCTTAGGAAGCACGTTCCATATCCCAGCCCAGTGCTCTCTGCTTATCACTTTCTCTTGCCTAGAGGAGGAACAAGTTCTCTGACCCTGGCAATGGGAGGAAGGAACTAACACTGGTATGTTAGTCCTGTCTTTGCAGAGTGTAGTAGCCTTAGGATACTTATCATTTCTTTACATCCGTTACGAAAAAGGCTCTGCCACTGCAGGCCGAGATGTTGTAAGCACTGAGTTCTGTTCTCAGATTGTGGGGAAACATGGAAGAGAGGAAGTGCAGGTTGGCTATTGGTCCAGCTCAATTCCCAGTTTGAGAAGCACATACAGCACACACAGAAGACCCTGTGTGACTATTGTGGGGTAAAAAAAAATCTCTCTAAGCTGTCAATAATGATAAAAATGAACTTTCTATTCATTATCTGCTTTAATTCCTGCCTTAATTTTTGTGGTTTGGGGACTTGGCTTTTTAGTTTTTCATTTGTTTATTTGTTTGTTTTTCTTGGATTTTCTTCCATGCTCTGGAAAAATTTTATTTGCCATTTCTCTTTGTTTCCTAATTTACCAGTTCTTCGGCCAGAAATGTGGGCAGCACACAGAAGAACGGACTGGAAGCCTTTAGCCACCAAGGCCACATGAATTGGACTTTATTGGCTTTCTGTAGATTTTATTGTCACTTTGTGGCTCTTCCTTAATTGTTGAGGGAATATGAGGCTTAGTAATCATGGTCTTGATAGTTCTATGCAGCGAATTTGACCTGACTTATGCCAGTAAAACTATGGTTTAAAGCAGGCCATTGGGACAGGGATGAAATCACAAGTGAAAGAATTGCTTGTTCCCCAGTAAAGAGACAGAGTCAGGGGTGCATCCAGCTTGACTGATTCTATTGCATATCCCCAGTCAAATATGCAGACTCATTTTCACAGCACACCAACAGCAAAGTGACAGATTAGAGAGTTCTGTTAAGGTGAATCGTACGCCAGGCATAGGTAAATTTTTTACAATGCTGCAACACATGGTATACCTCCATTTTTTCTGAATGGAAAGACTATAAAGAAAATTATATAGAATCTAAACTGTTGGTTTTGTTGAGACTGTTTATAAGCTTTTAAAAATCATGGGAAAACCACTGCCTCAAAAAAGTTACAATTCATTATTAAATAAAAGACTTGATTTGGGGTTTTAGAAACTTACTTCATCCTTACACACAAAGGGGGGCATAGAGGTTGTTAACTAAACTCAACAAGGAGTGGGATACTATGGGGAGGGCGAAAAGAAGGTCAATGTTGTTGCATTCAGTCAGGAAGCTGACATAGGAGATTCACTTGAGCCTGGGAGTTGGAGACCAGCTTGGGTAATAAGGCAAGAGGGAAGTGAGAGAGAGATGCCTGTACTCTCCCGGATTAAGAGGGCATTATAAATGCTTTGCCAGGAGAACACTTTTGTTAAACATTCCATGTATTAAAGACCAAGAAGAAAGGGTTGCACTAGCTCACTCAATAAATGTTGGTGTTAGTATTAGAACAGAAGCAAAGGGGTAATGAAGAAGAGTAATGCATCCAAGTAATCCAAACTGAGGGAGTTTTCCTTAGAAGAATATTGAGATCTGAGGACACAAGCTTGAAAGATATCAAAGAAGAAGAAATATCTTCAAAGCTAGGCTAGAAAGAAATTTAAAAAAAAAAGTTTGAGTCTAACTTCTCCTGAAGAGAGACCTGAAGGGGAAGAGAGGGTTTAGCAGTTAGTACTTGAAAGAGTATAAAAAGCCCACTGCAGGGTAATAGAGGAAAGGAATTAGGAGCACAAAAAGCAATTTGGAAGGCTTCACCAAAAGAACTATGATCTAGGAAGCTGCTGAGAACACTCCTAAAAATACATGTAAAAAGCACATAGAGAAAGCAAGCAGGGACTTATCCTCAAAGACCTGAATGATTTCTAGTGCTTATAAAAATATTTGATGATATGTAGGGGAAATAACACAGCTAACATGTTTAATAATAATATATGTAACTATTATATATAAAACCATTATAGTTATGTCAACTACCAGATTCTATATAATAGCTATTTTAAGTACATATTGCATCTGAAGTCTACAGTTGTGCTATATTATATATTAAGGCAGTTGCTATTATAGATATGTAATGACTGTCTATGTTTTGGAGGCATGGGCCCAAGACACAGATGAAATATGGACACTAGACAGTGACCAAGGAAGATAAATTACTGTAAAAGGAAGGTAGACAGACAAGGATAGCTTGGGTTCACACACAGTTCTGATGAAAGAAATAATCCTGATCTAGGTCCATAAATTCAAATAGGGGTATGAGGAGAGATATTATGTCCAGAACACAAATGTTCATTCCTGAAAATGGAGAGAAAGAGGCCATTCACACCTAGAAATTTCTTTATAAACATGAAGGAATCAAGAGACTTTGTCAACATGTGCACTGTTGGAGACCAGCTTTGACAAAACTATCACTCACCAGGGTAGAGGCTTGGGGATTAGAAAAGTTAGTAAAGGATACAAAGATGTGAGTGAAAATAATAAAACAGCAAACATAAGATAGTATTGGGAGGGAGTTCCAGTGAATACTGAAATCCATCTACATTTAATTTTACATACACTTTTATACCCAATACAAAAGGGGAAAGAAGACAAAAGATTACTTTAACATTATACAAAAGACAACTAGAAGTAACTTGCTTCAATACTTTGAGACATCAAGTCATTAGCATTCTGTTCTTTAGGCAGTGAAGCACCCTAAACCAAGTATCATGAAAGCAGCCACTCCCAAAGTCAGACCTATTTCAAAAGAAGGAGCAGAAGTATGCTTGAATATCCTGACCATTGGTCAGGGTGGAGTGGATCTACCTGTATTGGCCATCTTAATGTCAAAAGGACCAAGTAACCACACCCTAGGTCAGGATGTGTAGCCCTGGTTGTTATCAACAATTTTGAGTAACCTCAAACTCTCTGACCTTCAGACAAAGTGAAATAGGCTCACTTTTTTGGGCCTCCGCCGTATACCATCAATCTGAAGGAAACTATTTGACAACAACAAGTCAGAGACCTCAGAATAGAAGATTTAAAGACAGTCATAAGTAAGTTTTTATATCTGGCTGCCTATCTTTTTTCTCTTCGTCCATCCATCCATACATCCACCCATCCATCCATGTATCTATCTATCTATTTACCTATCATCTATCTATCTATCTATCTGTCTGTCTGTCTGTCTGTCCATCAATCCATTCATTACACTAAATAGAGGTTTTTTTTCCATACAGATTTGAAATGAAAATAAAAAATAAGGGGTTAGGCATTGAGATAATTGCTTATAATCCTAGCACTGTGGAAAATAAAATAGGAAAATTTTGAGCTCAGATCAGCCTGGGATGCATAGGATAAAATGTACAGAAAAAAAATGAATCAAATAGTCATGAATTCTGCAAATATAAAAAATATTTAGCTTTATTTACAAAATTCAGAAATATAATTGAATGCAGTAAGGTTTTTAATATTTTCAAAGTAGAGAGGATACAATAAAGCAAGCTTATTGATATTTTACTAAAATTAAATATCTTAATTGTAAACATTCTAGAAAACCAAAGGAAGGTGAGAACTTTTGTCACAAACTACAGACACAGTAAAATCTATTGTACACTGAAGTGTGAGATCATCTATTTTGGTTGTGAACAAAAAGAAAAACCCTTAAAATTCATTTAGAAATTAAACAAAAAGTAGAACAAAGGAAGCTAGAAGAATTAAAGTGAAAAGTGATCATAAATGAGAGATGATGGTTGTAGAATTAAAAACAAAAATATGACTCTTGAAAAGACCAGCTCGATTGATATACTCTATGCACATATCAATAAAAAATGGCAGCTAAAAAATAGCTAGGGCTCAAAAAGCTACTACAATATGGCAGGGCTCAGGAGCTGCTGAAAGCACTATAAATGAACACTGCATGGGACTCCGTAGCACCGTTGAGTTCCAGTGAGCTTAAACAGCTGTTCAAGTCTTTTCTTATCTGCAGGTGTTTAAACCAGTGTTGTTCAAGCACAAACAGATAAAAAATCACCCAGAGTTTTATGTAAATTCAAGTTCTAACTCATTAGGTCAAGGGACTCACAGAGATAAGGTGATCGGACTGGAATCACTAAATAATGGGGGATACAGAGCCTCAACTGGCAATCTTTTTTCACAAAATGAAGCTTCCAATACCTGGATTGGGTTATATCTAATTAACTTGCTGGCCAAAAGGTCCTATGGGAACCCCCAAGCAACCCAGGCTGTTGCCAAGACAAGAAGAGGTTGTTCTCCTCAAACTGATGACAAGGCCCCATAGATGAAGACAGCACCTACACAACTCATTGAACATGGAGAAGTCGAGCTGGTGCCTACACAGATCTTTCACCCCTGTGTGCTAAAGCCTTTGGTACAGGAAGGTATTCTGCATGCTACCAAAAAAGAAACATAAACACCAAATTGATCTTTCATGGTGTCCTACCTGCACGATATGTTAGAGCAATGGTAACACAAAGCTCGTATGGGTACCCAACCAATATTTGATTTGACTTGAGACCCACTCCATGAGATAGAACCCATAACCAGTACTGCTTGGGTGACAAAGACCTGAGATTAGATATCCCAGAGACCATGGGTAAAACCAAATGCTAAGGTTCCTTTTTTAAAAAAGTATCAAAAAAAGGACTTATTGACATTCTGCTAAACTCATAGATAAGTGTCTTACTCAACCAACATCATAGATGCTTCCTCCTTCAGCAGAGGGGAACAGATGCAGAGACCCACAGCAAGACAATTATTCAGAGAGTGAGAGACCTTGAAACACCCAGACCTAAGTGGGATGTCTCCATCAAATCCCTCCCCTCAGGGCCAGGAAACCCTGTGGAAGAGGAGATAGAAAGAGAATAAAAACCAAAGAGGATGGGGGACACCAAGAAAACATGGCCCTTTGAATCAACATGATTGATACACATAAAACTCACAGATACTGAGGCAGCATGCACAGGGCATGCACAGGTCTCCACCAGATGGGGTCATAGAGCTGAAAGAAGAAGTGTATATACAACACCACCCCAAATCCAGAAGCTATCTGTACTCGATAGGCACTTGCAAATGAAAGTTTAGCTTTTTTCCCCAGGGAGTCTCACTAGGGAAAGAAACTACTCTCAAGGGTAGTAGACTACATGTCCAGCACTAGATGGCCAACAGAAAATGAACTCAACAGCATCACCGGAGGTTCCTTGTCTCATAATGGATGTCAGGACTTTATTTTAATCTTGCTTTTTTAATTTTATTTATATATTTTCTCTTTTCTTTCACCCTACATGTCCTATGTACACTATGGCTTCAGTTGAGTGTTTTAATGGGATTTGTGAAGGTGTAAACAAGTAGGTGTCTGAGTCTGTATCTATTTTCATTTAACTTTCCTTGGGCTCTTTTTGTTCTGTATGCTTTGTCCTGTTCTAATGTAGTAGTTCTTAGTTTATATTATTTTATTAGAATCCCTTAGAAGCCTGTTTGTTTTTTAATGGGAGAGAAAGGGGGTAAATCTGGATGAGAGGGAAGATGGGGAGAAACAGAGAGGAGTTGGGGAGCTGTGATTAGGATACACTATGTGAGAGACAGAAAGTCAACAAGGCCAGGCATGATGATTCTTCAACCTTAGCGCTCAGTAGGGAGGAGCAGGTGGATCTCTATGAGTTCAAAGCCAGCCTGCTCTACATTGCAAGTCCCAGGCCTTCAGGAGTACACAGTGAACTTCTATCTCAAAATTAAATAAAATGAAAACATTCCACAACAGATAATTAGGCAATTTAATATCCGTAGCACAGTAGGACCTATTAGAAAAAGGAATCTGGAAGGAATCATCAGCTCCAGGAACTAGAGAGATGGGCTCACTGGATAAGGATACTTGGTCCAAAAACATTCAGACTTAAGTTCAAATCCTTTAAAAAGACTTGGATGAATGTGCCTGTAGCCAAGCACTCTGGAAGTCATAGACAAGAGGTTTGCAAGCCAGGTGGTGCATGCCATTAATACCAGGCTGGTCTACAATAGTTAAGTTTGCTGGGATTTGATGGATGCCAGCCTAGTCCCAGCTTCCATGAGAGACCCTGTCCAAATGAATTAAGTAAAGCATGATAAAGTGGGACACTGGATGTCATCCTCTGATCTCTGTATGTGTACAGGGTCGTGTGCCCCATATACATGCATTTATACTACACACACACACACACACACACACACACACACTTAAAAATAAATAATAAAAGAATTTAAATCACCTACAGGGGGGATCCACAGAGAATTTGAAAGATTGCCTCACAGAAGAAGCAACCCCTGTGATCAAAAAACATAAAAATGTGTTCAAACTCACTAGCAGGTAGTAAAATATAGATTCCTATAGCAATCTTTTTTAGTTTAAGATTAAAGATAAAAGTTTCACTGGGGTCCATAACTACTGAGGCTGCAGTAAACAATACATGACCGGCAAACCGTGAATTTTCAGAAGTGATGAAGAAAAACACTCTAACACCAGTTAGTACAACAGAAAGGAGCTGTCCTGATGGAGTATGCCTGTAATCTCAGCCCTTGAAAGATGGAAGATGGAAGACAAAGACAAGGAAGAATGACCGTGAGTTCTAGGACAACCTACACAGCAGGGTGGCCAAGGCTCTGAGTTTCAGCCACAGCACAATAACGCCAAACTGACAGTAGCCAGAACTCCAGAGGAAAAAGTGTATCCATTAAAGGAACAGCTTGATAACACGGCTATGTGAACAAAAGTATCTATTGAGCCTTGTTGCCACTGACACACATACACACAAGCAGGATCGAAGGGAAGGAAAGTTTGATAGTTTTCTACTACAGGGCAGTGAATGACCACAGATCTGCTAAGAAACAACATGTATTTATTGTCTCTCGGTTAGTGTGGGTTGGGAATGAAGGCACAGCTCTGCAGTGGCTGCTATCATGTCTCATGGGTTACAATTAAGTTGTCACCCAGCAGCAAGTCCCACCAAGTGGCTCACCTACTGCGAATCTTCCTTCTCCCTCAGCTTACCAGCAGAATTCCCTTCTTAGAGATGGTGGGATTAGTGTCTGCGGGAACCCCTCAAATGTGAGTCTATTCCACGTTGTCTGAAGGTCAGAGAGTTTGAGCTTAGTTTTGCTCTTTCAAAGTTGTTGACAACAGGTGTGGCTACAAAACAAGATATCCTGACCTAGGGTGTGGTTACTTGGTGCTTTGGACATTAAGATGCCCCATAGAGGTAGATCCAATCTACCCTGACCAAAGATCAGAGAATTCAAGAATACTTCTGTTCCTTCTTTTGAAATGGGAGATTTGACTTAGGGAGTGTTGGTATAGGATGTGTTCACTGCCCCAAACATCAAATGCTTTTCTCAGGAATTGAAGGCTTGATGTCTCAAGCACTGGAGCAAGTAATTTTTCCAGTTATCCTTTGTATCATATTAAATAAGTCATTTATCTTCTTTCCCCCTTTTGTATGGGTATAAAATTGCATGCAAACTAAACACAGGAGAATTCAGCATTCGGTATTTGCTGAGTTGCCCTCCTGTTACCATCCTGTGTTCTTTTCCTCCTACCTAACATTTCTAATCCTCATGCCCCTACCCTGGAACATACAAACACACCATGGCTAGGATTACGTCAGAAATCACCCCAACAGGTGTTTCCTGACAGGTGTCTCTGGATTCTTAATGGTTCTTAGATTGAAGCGACCTCATCTCTCACTGGGCACCTGCACTGAACTTGTCAGTCCTTGCCATGTAACCAGTACCAGGATGGCACTTATTGGCAAGCCAACAAAGAAGGTCTCCAGATCTCTAGACAACAAGATTGAGTTCTGTATGATGAAAGAGTCATGAGAATGCCATCCCCTCCCCTATACTGTGTGTCTTTGCCTTAAAAGCCACCACCCAACAAGGGTTCACACAGAGGTATCAATACCAAGGAGGACTGAGATAGGGCTGTATCTCTGAGGATAAATCTAATCAGTTCCATTATATCGTTAAACTACTATGCCACCACCATAAAGAAAGAATTAGGGTGATGTCACTTGGTTTGTGAGTCTGTTCAAAGACCTAACTGAACAAGCCAAGCAAATGCAGCAACAAATATTAATAATATGATCTTAAATTTATAAAACAAATATCTCCCACACTTAGGGACTCTTAAAGGCTCAGCCTAAAGAACAGAAAAGTAGCACAAGACTAACAGAGAGGCAGAAGGGAGGGCAACATCAGTCAAACCTTGAGAGTTGGTCTCATAACCAGACGCAGAGGTGGAAGACTGAGACAGGACACTGCTCATTCAGATAATCTCTCCCATGTTTATACTAAATGCATGTTGTCAAACTAACGTTGTGATAAATGGTATCTCATAGCTGAATTTTAATTTATAGGTCCTAGTGTTTGAACCACTGGCATCCTAGGAAGTCTTGAGAAGAAACTGCCTCTCTTTACCTTCCTTTAATCAGTCGAGGAATTTCTATTCATCTTCCTGATAGGCAGCAGGAACAGGGTTATATATCAGACTAAACTCTGGGTTCTGAAAGAAGTTTATCTCAGAGTACAATTTTTGTTTTTGAGTGTTTGCTTTGTTGTTTTTGTTGCCAAGATATTGTTCTTGTATTGTTAATAGCTTTAGTGCTGTTTTGAAATTTTAAAATGAGGCATATATCACATGCATCTTTACCATGTATAACAAAAATTAAATTCAGTAATGAAAGAGTAAAACTAAGAACAGACACAATCCTATTATAAAACAAGGAAAACTGCATGAGCAGATTTACACTGCAGAGGGTATGTGCAATAAGAGAAGTCTAGACAAGTATCTAACATAGATGAGACACAATTCAGAACTCCAGTGAGTTATCAGTCCACATTTCTAAATAGCTAAAATAAAAAAACAGGAATAACTTCAAGGATTGGTGAGGATGCAGAGAAAAATGTATCACTCATACATTTCTGATCAAGATGTACAATTTCATGAGTTCTCTGAAAAAATGGTTTGTATCTATTAAAAAATATTAACTATGCACTTACCAAGTGATATGCCAATAGCATCTCTGGGTATTTATCCTAAAAAGATGGCAAGTGTATCCATCTAAACTGTCCATGAACGTCCATGGCAGATTTATAAGTTAACAACCTCAACCTGGATGTAAATTGAATACCCTTCAAGAATGGAGCTCCCGCGACTGGCAACAATTTAACTGCACTACAAGAGCAGGGACATCTAGTTACAGATTCCAATTCGAAAGGGTCACGAGCTATACCATCTCCTCATTGTAACATAAAATAGGCCTGGAACAGACTAGTGGGTGCCAGGAGTTGGAGCAGAGGTCAAGAGGCTGGCATGAAGAGGTAGCAGAAGAAATCTCTGTAACAGTAGAATAGACCCATTAGCTGTGGTAGTGAATACACAAATACACTCAATGTGACAGAGTTTCACACACACACAGTGCCTGTAAAACTAGGGAGAAATGAATAACATCCAGGAGTTTATCAATGCCTGTATTATTTTTAAGTTTTGATATTATTCTAGGGACCAGGAAGATATATTAGGGAATTAAAGGGCTTGCTGTGAAAGCCTGACAACCTGAGTTCAGATTCCCAGAACTCGTGTAAAAGCAGGGTGCAGTCTCATTCAGCACTTCAACATAGGAATGAGAAGGAGAGGAGAGCCACCTCACAGTCCATGGGCCCACTAGCCTGGGATGTGCAGCACACTGACAAGGAACAGAAGACAGAGTACGCCTCGAAGACAAAATGAATGGTGAGAACTACTCCCAAAACTTGCCCTCTGACCTACTCTCCCCCCCGACACAGACACATACACACACATACGCACACACACACACATGTGCACAAGTAACAGAGAGATATAATCTTTTTGTTTGTTTGTTTGTTTGTTTAAAGGATATTGATCACAGGAAAATAAATGAAGGGTACACAGGTTCTCTTCAGGTTACCTTTTGCAACAACATTCAAACCTGCTATTATATCCAAATCAATTTTTTTTAAATTGTGGCTCAAGAGAGGCTCATGAAGAGTGCTTAATTTTCTCTGGATTGTGAAGATGTTTTCGTGTCAGACTGAACAGGAAGAGAAACTAGTTGGCAGAGTTTTTAAAAACTGAGTTATATAGGTTTTAATAAAAAGATGTTGGGGCTTGGTGATTCAAGGTTTTTTTTAATATGAAAGTGAAGGATGTGGCTGCTGAGTTAAAAGTTTAATAAAGATGGAAACAGAGGAATGTGGGAAAGGAGAGTTGGGAATGGGCTTAGTTTTGGTTAAAACTAATTACGTATTAAAAGCCTCAGGAAAATTCATTATTTTATAATTAATTTAAAAAATAAGGTATTTTATTTGCTTGCTTGTTTTTAGAAAAGGGAATTTGAATTGAGGTACCCCACAGGGGTGAACAGTGCTCTCCCCAGAAGGCATGGCTCAAGAAATGAAATCACAGTGTCAGGCACAGGCTACTCTCTGAGTTATTGGTCAGGAAGCCTTCAGAGGCCCCCAAAACCAAACAAGCAATTGTCATTTCTCTTTGTTGCCCACCATAACTACTTAGTAAGACCCTATTATTCAAGACACAGTAGAAGCTGGTTGCAGCACATAGACAAATAAAGCAAAAATTGGCCTAGAAACTCCCTCCTGATGGCTATTTTCATAGTGCCAAAGGTGTCGTGCTGGCTGCCAGGGAAGACGAGCTGTTAGTTAACTTTCCTAGCAGTAGCACCCACATGTTAGAATACTGACTTACTGGGGAAGATGTGCCCACCTGTGTAATAGTGGTGGCACTGTTACAAGGGTAGCCAACCATTTTCTATTGAATTTGAGGCATTTTCTATGGTTGAGAAAGTCATAGGTGCTTGCCAAACTGCTTTCTAAATGTTTGTTTGTATCCATAGATCAATGCTGTTCTCAGCTTTAGTCAAAGAAGTTTCTTTTTGCAGTGGGCAGCTAATGCAGAGTCTTATATCTGGTCCAAATGCTGTGAGTGTGTGGCAGTTGGATACATAGCCCTAAATGAAGTCTGTACCAACCCTTAATCAAGTTCATGGAACATTGAGGAAGAGGAGGAGTAAAGACTGTAATAACCAGGAGATGGGAAGGGGTGCTAGGAAATGCTGTCTTGGGGATTTGATGTGGCCACTGCACGTGTGAATTACCTGCTAAAGATCTGCACGATCTAGCTAGTCAAATTTCCAGTGAGGATAAGGGAGACCTCATGAGTCCCCACTCTTGCCTGAAGAACTATTTGGCAGTGGGTGGCTTCTGGGGGTGGGGAGAGTTGCCCATGCTTGTACAGGCATCACTGATTTTATTCAGGGGGTTATGTTTTTCAACGACATGAAAATAGGGGGGACACATGTTGTGGATGTCCATGACAAGTGGGAGGAACTGGGGTTGATATGATTAAGGTATGTTGTATATATGCATGCAATCATCGAAGAATAAATAAACATTAAGTAAATTAATATGTTGACCTAGGTTTTAAAAAGAGGAATATATATATATATATA
>LOEQ01012991.1:11410-23403 GCA_001685075.1 Bramus lutescens
TAAGCTAGCCGTGCGGGAGCTGGGCGGGATGAAAAGCAGGGCCCGCTCCCCTAACCACTACAATGTACATTTCATATAATCTACAAGTAATCAGCAGGTTGAGCTGGTATAATTTTAAAAGCTTTACTGACACATAAAGAAGTATACATTAAGTACACAATTTGGTGTTATTTTGACATATGAATATAACAAAGACACCATCACATCCTTCAAGTCTTGTGACATTTCTTTCCTGTATCTTGCCTTCTATTTCATCCCCAAGTAAGCAGTGACCCATCATTGTAAACTACATTTTTCTAGATTTCTTTGTCCATAGAATCATAGGGGTTTTCTTGGCTTTATTTAGGTGACTTTATTTGGTACACTTCAATGTTGCTATGTGGGCAAGTAACCCATTATGGTATGTTGTTCTGACATAGTCCATTACAAAGTATATAAAATGTGTTATACTCACCTGGTGATACTTATTTGTAGTACTGACAATTTGGGGTTACTACAAATAATATTGTTTATGTATGTGAATAGCCCCATGTGGATATATAGTTCCTCTTTGAACATAAAATCTGAGTAATAGAATGCACAATTCATTACCTCACAGAGCAAAACTTAATTGTTCTACATAATTGACACAATTTGTTTCTTTATAAAGTATAATGTTTCTCTGATGGTAAGCCAATTCTTAACTGGTGGATTATTTCAAACATTTATTATTTTAAGTCTAGATAATTACCTTTCTGTTGTTATAGAATCCACATTGTTTTTACTGACACTGTTACATATAAATTACTAAGAGGACCTAGTGAATCCACTAATAAATCTAAGATGCCAGCTACGAGCTCTTACCTACTGTTATGATATACAGCGATGGTTCTGACCTTCCTAATTTTGTAACCTTTTAATATTGCTATTTAATGTTGTGGTGACCCACAGCCATAAAATATTTCATTGATGAACTGTAATTGTAATTTAGCTACTGTTATAAATTGTAATGTAAATATCTGATATGGAAACTCAATGTGGTCTCAACCCATAGGTTGAGAACCACTGGTATTACAGAAACATCCTAAATTACTGTCATTGATGAAAATTAGTCTCCAACCAAGAAACAATCATTCTTTCAATACAGTGGCACACATAGCCCAATATAGCTCTCAACTATGAGGACTAAATGTGTTCCCTAATAGAATTAATCTTCCTTCAGAAACCAATACTTGTACCTATATGCACAGGGCTGATAATAGAAAACACAAATTCTGTAAATGTGTCATTTGATAATTTCTGCTTTGTTTTTTTTTGTTTAAAACCAGTGTCTTTCTTAGAACTTCCTGCCTTTCTCTCCTTGATTTTCTGACTATAGACTTTCACACTTCAGCAGTCATTGCTTTGGTACCATGATTTTAAATTCTAGTATATGTTTTAAAAAGTGGTCTGTGTTATAGATGTATCCACTGGACCTGGATTTGAAATGATCAGTTGGTCTATGCATCATGACCAGTTGTGGCTTTCTGTCATGTTCTCCATTTGTTGCAATGAGAAACTTTTTTGATGCAGGGTGAAAACTTATCTTTTGGGGAAAGGATAAATTTTATTTTAGGGATTATGGTGCTCAAGTAAAATGGTGATGAAAGGTTTTCCTCTATAAAAGAAAATTAGGTTATCAATTTAAAAGGGAGTGAGGGGTGACACAGGAGCAGTTGGAGGGCAGAAAGGGAAATAAAAGTGATGTAATTATATTTTAATTAAAAATTTAAAAGTAGACTGTTTGTCACTAGTTCAAAACAAATGATGCATCCTGTAGGTAAACTGTATAATCCTACTGCTCAAATTACCTCTAAATTCATGCTGATACTGGCTTCTGTTGATGATCTATCATTCTATCAGAACATCTGCTTTAGAAAGAAAAAAAACAGTCTACTGATGCATTTCATAATTCCCTATTTCTGAACAATCTTTGTGATCAATAATTTTAAATCCTTTTGCAGAAAGAGTTTGAAGCTGCTTCCCAGCATGCAGTTGATTCTATGCCAGAATCCTACCAGGGAGACCATTTTCTTTCTTAGGTTCTAGATCTATAAAGTTGGTCAAGTCTGTAAAGAAGAAGAAAGCCTATATAGTCCTATCACATGTTTAGGACAGCTTCCTGTTCAATGCATTCACAGTTTTCTGCTCCATAAAAGAAACAATGTTTTATTTGAGAAAAGGAATAGGAATCTTTCTCTGCTATTCCTAGGGAAACATGTGACAAATCCACTACCATCCAAAATCTGTGCTGGTACAATACTCTTGACTGCTGCTCCACTGTACCTGCTCATTGTGTCATCTGTGATCATTTTGCCTCTGACAACAAAGTACTAGTGCTTCCTGGCCCATTAGAGTTTAAGAATTTATATTCCAATTGAGGTAGTTTACATGAAACTATCATCTTTTCTATATCACAACTTCTAGAATGCAAATCATTATAGACAATTAAAGATACTGGAGCTACTCTGATTAATGACTTACCAGTGGTTTACAAAATAAAAACCCTAGATTTTTACCTGAACAGCAACAGAATTAGTATATTGAGTATAATAAATAAAAATGTAATGCTGATTCTCTCCATCTTATGTATTTGAGTTATCCTATTAATGTTCTAGCATCTAATTGCCATTTCATGTAGGTTACTATTCAATCCAGTACTTTAGTCCAATCACATGGACTTTGAGCATAATTTTGGGTTCCTGAAACTAAAATACTTAATCCAGACAAAGAAAATGCACATGTATTAATAATTCATAAAATTTACAGACACTTCTACCACTTTCTCCAAGTCTCAGAGAGGGGGCAGACAGAATGTAAGAGCCAGAGGTAAAGGTTGAGTGGAATGCACATATTTCCTAAGATATATTTCCTCCTTAGAGACAGAGGGAGGCTCACAAGTCTTAAGAAGCTCTGTAAACATACATAAATCAGGTGTCTCAATAAAGTTACAAGATTCATGAATCAACATTCAAGATCCCAGAGGTTATGTAGTCAATGATTGCAGACGTAGAAAAGACTCTTGAGTGTAACTACCTAAAATGTGGAAGGACCCAACTGGTGCTGGTGTCGTTAGCCATCACCATTTGACGATGAGTTTTGTGGTGACAGAACTACCTTAGAGTCACCACACACATGCTTGAACAACTCCACATTCCCAGTGAACTTAAAGAACCCAAACAACTCACCTGTTCACAGAGATAAATGTGGGTAGGAACATTCCTTTGATCGCTCCTTAAAGTCCTTTCTGGACTCAAAAAGATATTTGATCTGAATTCTTAAAGAAAAGCCTTTCTGAAATATTTGCTATTCTGTTAGTGTTTAAAACCTCTCAGGAGAGACACCTCTGGGGATGTCCCTGAGTCATTTACAGAGAGTTTCAAAGGATGTAAAAATCTGCCCAGAATATGGGTGGCATCACCTCCTGGATTATGGCTCCAGCTTGACTGAAACAGGAAGAGGGAGAAAATGAGATAAGCTGATGAGTTCATGTGTCCCTTTCTTTCCTGACTAGATTTGATGTAACTGTCTTACACACTTGCTGTCACAGATGATGCTGATCTCAGCACTGGCCTTACTCAAGTTTGGACTGTGTTTTCCAAACTTAAGCTCAAATCAAACTTTCCTTAAATTGATTTGATCAGGTTTGCTGTATCAATTAGAGAAGTAACTGGTATACCTTTTTTATACAGGGACTGTTCCAGTACTAAATAAGATTTCCAAAAAATAGTGCACATATTTGCTAATAACAATTATTAAAATTCCTCTAGAAAATATATGGATGCAACATTTACTAAAAAGAAAGTGAGAATTTTGGCTTAATTGTAGACTGCTAGAATTTACATCCTTAATCCAGACTAAGAATATGTGCATGTATCAAAAAGGGAACTGAGGACAAACCAAATGAATGCTTCCACCCACATCTAGCCTGGTGAACAGGTGAGTTCATTGAGTTACTTACTGTAATGCAGAGTTATACAAGCAAGTGTGTGGTGACTCCAAGCCAGGTGAGTCATCACAAAGCTCATCCCCAAATGATGATGGCTTTAGGAAAGCTGTATCATTTGAGTTCCTTCCACAGTTTTGGAGCAGCTTCACTGAAGACTCTTCACTAATTCTCTAATAATTTACTGGTTATGTAGCCTCAGAGATCTTGAATGTTGCCTCATGAATCTTTTAACTTTGGTGAGTCACGTTAGTTATGTATGTTTTCTGAGTTTCTTAAGATTATGAGGCTCGCTCCTGCTCTCAAGAGGAAATGTTCCTCCACTCAACCTTCACTTCTATCCTTTTTATTCTGTCTGTCTATTCTTTTGTAATGTTCTCTGCACCTTAGAAAGAGAGACAGAATTGACTGGTTATTTTATTGCATGTGTGGTTGAGTATTAAGTCATTAGGTAACATACAGAAATAGTTTTCTTTCTCTTTTTATTTTATTTTTGCAAGACAGGGTTTCTCTGTAGTTCTGGAGTCTTTCCTGGAACTAGTTCTTGTAGACCAGGTTGACCTCGAACTCAGAGATTGGCTTGCCTCTGCCTCCTGAGTGCTGGGATTAAAGGCATGCACCACCACCATCCAGCAGGAAGAGTTTCTTATTCTCAGAAGCTTGATAAGAAAATGGTCCTCTATGCTGAGGTTGACAGCACACATAATGTACGTGAGCAAATACACATGTTTTAAAGTCAAACTGACAGACATTTCATATCTGCTTAACAAAAAATTAGCAGTGGATTACCTTCTGGGATCTATGATTTCCACTGTCCCAGATTTTTGTCTGGGTTTACAGAACCAAATGTAAGTTTCCTTCTGCTTAGCAGCCCTAAGTCTAATCAGAAAGAAAATGGCAGCAATCATAACAGCCATGCTATTATTGTAGCAGTGGGGACATTTTGCCTGGCATGTTGATAGTGTAGTACTTAAAGCTCATAGCTAAGCAGGACTGTTAGTGACAATAGTCCCTGAGAACTATTCATGGTGACATCTACTCATACAAGAGCTAGCCAGCAGGGAGGGAGCTTTCATTTCTGCCCTAGAATTATTTTTCCATGTCCTACAGTTAAAATGTGAAGTATCTTCAGCAATAGTTGTAAAATCTAGTTCTGACATGTAATCAACATCAGTAGCAATAATCTGCATGCTTTGTCAGGCCTTAATGGCTTCATTGGGAAGTTGCCTATCCACCTGATGGCCATGGGTGGTTCATGCTTTTTTACTCCATTTATTCAGAAACCTTTATTTCTATTGAACTTTTGTTTTTCCTTCACTTTCAGGTGATTTTTCAAATCTGTAAGACACTTTCTGATGAAATATGTTTTATCTGGGATGGGCAAGATCTTTGAAGACAGTTATTTTCTTGGATTAAACACTTACAGAAATTTAAATAAAAAGCATTAGGAAGGCCTGATGAATCACCAAAGATGTCATCATTTGTATCATTAGTTTTTATCAGAAGAGCAGTATTAGGCATAGCAGTATGGACATGACACACAACTGGTCTAGCTTTCTGCAATTCAAAATAATTTTCCAAGAGCCTTTTAACATCTTTAGATGAGGTCAATACCACATATTTACAAATATTTTAACCCAGAATGGGCCCCATAGGGGATAGTTTGTTATTCCTACACTCAAATGTGGAGCTTGCTATTCAGGTACCACCATCATTCTTTCAATCAGTGACATCTGAGTGCTGAACAGGACCTATACTAGAAGAAATGTGTATAATACAACTGATGAAATAAATCTCTTTAGACTAGGACGAACTTAATCTTTCTCACCTATATAACTCTGACTTGTACACTTTCAGCCATTTGCTGAACTGTTGCTCAGGCTTTAAACCTACCCAAAGACTAAAATCACAGTCTTTGGCTTTCAGGCACTTTTCCTTCAAAACTTCTAACTCTATGCACATCTTGTCATACTTAGTACTGGTGAGCCTTGTTTATTTTACCATTTCCACTTGAATACTCACATACCCTATCTAAATCATATAGATCCACCATAGTCTGTTGCACCTTATTCAGATAATTCCCTGCATCCATATAGCTCATCAATGTCAGTAAAGAACCGTACAAGTCCTGAGATCATTTGTTAATTAACTTATTTCTTAACATGCATGTTAATAGTCCCATAGGGACCAGTGAATAAATAGGACAATAAATCAACTTCTCTCATCCCCAGTTCCCTTGAAAAGTCTTCTGTTGTTTTGCAGTTCCTGATATTCATGGTGTCCTATCAGGATAACCAGGTGTACCTAATAGCCAAGTATACCTAATTTTTCTCATATTGACACAGGTTTTATAACTCTTTTCTCTATTGTGCTTGTAGCTTTTCTTGGGATGATACAAATAACTATCTACCAACTCCAGATATGCACCAAGAACAGACCAAAGAAATGTTTTCACCTAGTCTGGATTACTCTACCTTTGACTTCAATAGGTTATTTATAGGAGTATGGATGACCCAAAATCAACTTCACCACCAAATAATTCATTCCCTAATGAGTATTTACATTTACTCCCAAAAGCAGCATTTATGGAGCTGTCTGAACAAGTTTCAGGAAAATCAGTCAGTTGAAACTTTACCTGAATCCTGTAATTACTATTGTCTAAGCAACCTTTGGAAGAGGTTTTGTGAATCTCATGAGTTTCAGGAGATTCCTGAAATTTGTAAATTCTGTTCACTTCATGAGGTTTAGTTTAATGTTTCAGTTCAGAAGAAATAGATACACAATATACCATCACATCCTTCAGGTATTCCATTCTTTCTGAATGGCTTCTGGAAAAACTCTGGAGTGGAGATATGAACATTTATTTCTTCCATTTATTGCTGAGTATTAGGTCACTGTGTCATAAGTATAGACAGTCTTAGAAGCTTAAGTTGCTATGGGTCTCTACAGGACACTGTTGTGAAAACAAGTTTATTTTTATGACAGGATGAGATTGACAGCAGGTATAATCTCTGGTCCAGAACAAAAAATATTTAGAAGGCATTAATATATTTGCAACATATTCATTAAAGGAAAAATAATAACGGTGGCCCCTGGAATAGATGGGACCTATACCCCCAAAGCTATGGGCTTTTGTTCAACCTTAAAGTGATAGATATGAGTTCCCTCCTATGTAAGAGGCCTTCATAAAATGAAAAAAAAACAGTTAATTATAGCCATAAAAATGTCACTATTACGCTACAAGGCACACCTTGTTTGACATGTTGGTAGCATAACACATAGACCTATAGTTGAGAAGGACTATTAGTGATAATTCTCCTCTAGCAGTCTTCTTGCCATGTTTGAACATTAGGAAAGCTAGCGGGTAAGGTAGGCACATGCTGGAGGAAGCCCTTCAGCCAGTGGCCTTTGGGATGCTGGACCACTTTGGGCATGGTCTTGGGGTACTATAAAATCAAGATGTAGAAACATGCATTCTCTGTCTGTCTGTCTGTCTCTGTCTCAGCTGCTGGATTCAGTTCCTGTTTCCTACTCATACAGAGGATTCTTGATCTACACCTAAATAAAGAACCCTTTACAATATTCAATTCTGAGCTGGTGTGGGACAGCTTTATTGCGTTCATCTGCATCAGATGACTGCCCACATGGGGCGTGAGTCCATACCTACTGGGACCAGACTAAAAGGTCTGCACACATTTCATACTCCTCTGCCTTTCTCCCAAGCATACTATCCCAGACACACTTTTCACCTGCTGGCCACTGCAGCATCTCCAGCCAGTGCAGAAACCCCACAGCTCACCTGCCAATGCATACTTTTTTCTGCTGCAATCTGTCTTCTGTGCCAAGGCCCTGTTGTGACTCACAACTGCCAGAAAGCTTTGGGTTTCTTGATATTCTGACCAAATCAATTCTCTGCATACATATGTGCTGGTCTTAATTATTTAATTAAGTCCCAGGTAACTCAGGTACAGATACTTGCCTTGCCACTGCTGGTCATGTGTTCCATGCAACTGCCACACCTGCTGAGCAGTAAAGATTATTATACCTACAACAATTTACTGAAGACACATAATGAGGTATTTTCATTTGATTAATAAATAAATCAATAAAGTTGAAAGTTATATAATGACAGACCATATCACCACCCAGGAATTTCATAACCATTTTGCTTACATTATGGATGGTCTTGTGAGGATATCCTTAAAAAGATGGTTTGATACCAGACTTAAGAATGAGGTACTTTTAGAAATGTACAGTCTTTACAGAAAAATAATGAAGCTGAAAGGGTTTATACCATTGAAAATCAAAAGTTAGCCAAAAATTGAATAGATTTGAAAAATATAATAGCAATTTGATGAACAAAATTCAATCCTTCTCAATGGGTTATTAAATATTACAGCACTGAAAATTTTCTGAAAAAAATTTATACTGTTGAAATTGACAGTCAAAATCTCTTTGAAAAGGTATGTTGAGTTAGCAAATACAGTATCTCTCCAGAAAGGCAATCATCACACCACCCAAATAGTATCCAAGGATGAGAAATTATCTTTAATGGAAAAATTTCATATCTTGGATCATATTGCAGAATGAGAATCAGAGGTTATTCAAGTCAATGAAATCATTAAAAATATTCACAGGTCAAGAGATTCAGCCTTTACAAAAAACAGAGGCAAAAATATTTGAAACAACTGAGGAAATTATCAGAACTTATGAGCAGGGAGAGAAGGTACAAGGAAAAGATTTAACATGACCTGTACTTGTCAGGGTCAGAGATGATTTATGAAGAGTTTTAGCTACTTAACCTATAATCACCTCTGGCAAGCCACCAAGCACTAAATACTCAAAAGAGATTCAAATAATGTAAATAGAAACATATAGGTATGAATGATCTAAATGAAATTAAGCAAGAAGTACCATCTTATGGCTTGCAGTCATCATTTGTTATGGAGATGATAAAGACATGGGGTTCAAGCAATAAGTCTACCCCACATGATTGGCTTCAATTAGTCTCAGCAGTCCTTGAATACAGACCACAATTACAATAGAAACGCTATTGATGACAAGAGGAAAATATTATAGAGCAACAGGAAAGAGCCAAAAAAAATTTAGTCTTCCCCAAACCAAATTCTTGGCAATGTCAGTTAGGCTGATCCACAGGCACACGCTCTTTATGATGAACATATTTTATCCCTAAGCCATACAGCAGTCTTAAATGCTTGGGACAGAATTCAAGTATAGGAAAAAAGTTTGAATTTTATATTAGGGTTGAACAAGGCCAAAAAGAAACCTTTTGTTACTTTTTACAAAGATTAACTAAGGCTGTACCAATAGGAGTAACAGACTCAAGAGCTAGATGAGTACTTATTGAATCTCTGGCTTTTGAAAATGCAAACATGGAATGCAAAAAGATACTTGGGCCTATAAAGGTTAGATGAGCACCAATGGATAAATAGTTCCTACATAAGATGAATGTTGAGGCATATGACTATAATATTGAGGCTTAGGTAGAAGTATTTTCCAAAGGTATGAGGAGACATCAAAATGCCTAATGTGGTAGAATAGTACATCTAAAAAAGGATTGTAGATAAGAATTCCTAGAAATAATGTCTCCTCTAGGAAAGAAGGTCTCAGTCTACTGGTTTATGTAGTAGATATGGGAAAGGTTGACATTGGACCAATGAATGTAAATCAACAAAAGATAGAAAAGGCAATCTGATACCATCAGAAAACCTCTTGTGGGGCCTCTCATATATTTCAAAATCAAATGTAGTCCAGGCATTCTCAGTCACTGTGGAGAACATGTCTCATTATGAAAATTATAAAATTCAGTGCTTGTTGTAAAAGACTATACTATCCTGGATGATTGAATAAACATGGAGGATAAATGAAAATTTCTAAGAGGAAATAGGAAATGTAGACTTTGGGAGATTGTTATAAATGGTCAAAGACCAAAGATAAGAGTCCATATAAATGACATTGTAATTGAGGGATTATTGGACAGTGGTGCAGATTTAACTATCAATTACTTCAGAATCTTGGCTTCCAAATTGGCCTCTTCAAGAGACAAATGTTCAGTTACTCGGAACTGTAAATCTCTCTCTAGTGAAACAAAACATGAGATGGGTCGAATGCATAAGACAGAAGGAGAGAGAGGAAGGCTGAGGCCATATGTGGATAATATCACAATGAATTTAAGGGTTTGTGAGATGCAACATCAATGGAATATCCATATTAACATTCCTGCAGTGCAATAAACTCTTGTCTCTGGGAAGGATATTATAAGATACTATATACGAAGGTTACCAGCCATTCAGGCTGCACAAGGACACAAAACAACTAGCAAACTTTCAGAAGTACCAATAGTCCTACCTTAAAAATGATTAACTGAGGAACCAATACATGTTAAACAATGGTGTTTAACAAAAAAGAAACTGTAGGCTTTAGAACAGCTGGTACAGGAGCAACTAGATGCTTACCATATTGAAGAATCAACCAGTCCTTGTAATTCTCCTGTATTTGTTGTTAAAAGAAAATCTGAAAAGAGGAGAATGATGACAGATCTATAAGCTATGAAAAAGGTATTTCAACCTATGATTCCTCTAAAATTTGGATTCCTTTGCCATTCCTATTACCTAAAGGATAGCCTCTTAAAGTTGTTGATTCAAAAGATTGCTTCTTTGTTATACCTTTACAAGAAGAGGACAGAGAAAAATTTACCTAAACAGTGTCTACTATAATAAATCTCAGCCTACTAAGCCATATCAATGGACTATCCACCCACAAGCAATTCTCAATAGTCCTACCTGGTGCCAATACTTTGTAAGTCAGCCATTGGAAATAATATGTAAACAATTTTCTAAATATATAATTTACTATTACATTGATGACATTTTGCTACTGATTCAAATATAGATACATTTGAAAGAATGTTTGAAGAAATGAGAAAGTTTTGACTCAATCAGGATGACAAATTGCTGCTGAAAAAATACAAAGGGGGATTCTATAAATTACCTAGTTTATAAAATTGGTTTATAGAAAATTAAAACACAAAATGTTCAAACTAAGAGAGACTTCTTAAGGATTCTTAATGATTTTCAAAGATTGTTAGTAGACGTTTCACTCTATAACCCTCTGTAGGGATAACACCTAATCTAATAATTCATTTAAACAAAACCTTAGATTGTGACAAGACTTAGTTAGTCCCAGGGAACAAACAGCTGAAGCTGAGAATGAATTATCTTTGGTTGAAGAGAAATTACCGAAGGCACTTGTGGATCAGGTAGATCCATATCTTAATTGCTTTCTAGTCATATTGCCTTCCAGGATTTCCTCTACAGGAATTTTAATAGAAAGGGAAGATGTTATCTTAGTATTGATCATTTTACCACATAAACCAAGTCAAAACTTAAAAACTTATGTGGAAAAGGTCTCTGAATTAATTATGAAAAATTTGAGACTTCGACAACTAGCAGGAATAGACACAGCAGAGATTAGAGTGCCTTTTCCTACTAACAAAACTAAAAAAATGGAAAGACAATGAGCCATGGAGAAGACCTTGTGCTAATTTTTTAGAAGAGATTAATAGCAATTATTCCAAAAAGCAATAAAATTAACATTATAAAGAGAACTACTTGGATCCTTCACCATATTGTATGTGACACACCAATATCTGGAGACATGCATTCTACACTGATGCAAATAAATCAGGAAAGGTGGGTTAGAAATAAGAAAAAATATATTTATTATTATTATTATTAAAAATTTCTGCCTCCTGCCCTCCTCCCAATTTCTTCCCCTCCCCAATTCCCCCTCCACCTCCCTTTCGAGATCAAAGAGCAGTTAAGGTTCCCTGTGCTGTGGAAGACCAAGGTCCTCCCCCATCCCTCAAGGTCTAAGAAGGTGAGCATCCAACACAGCCAGTACTTGAAGTAGAATCAAAACCCAGATCCATTGTCCTTGGCTTCTCAGACAGCTTTCCTTGTCAGCCACATTCAGAGAGTCCAGATTGATCACATACTCCATCAGTCCC
>LOEQ01012992.1:19525-34105 GCA_001685075.1 Bramus lutescens
AAAAAAAAAAGTTTTCAAACTGACAGAATAATTTAGCAGTTTTTATTTTCATTGAATATATTTAGGTAAAGATGTTCATTTACAAGTTAGTAGATCCAACTGTGGCAGAAGTGGTAGGTTACCTAGAGAGAGAAATAAAGACCAATAGAAGGCCTTTTTTATTGAGAAAAGATTGGTTAGATGAGGATAATGTGGAGGATGAACTTACTGACAAGACTAAATGTCCAGTGGCATCTGAGCAGAGGAGAGAGGTGGTGAATTAGATGGGAAATTTCCCCAAATCACTGGGACAGGAAAGCATAGCTAGAGTTGGAGCAGCAGTCACAGCCACAGTGAAGACTGTGGCCGCACACTACAACAATTGCCCTTCATCCAGTGCTGACTTTTCTGTGCCTAATTGCTACAGAGAGAAGGTTTTCAAGGTTAGACTAAATAAGAAGTGATGTCATTAGCTCTGCTCGCCTTAGTCTTAGATGGCCAGCACTTGAAGGAATATATGACTTGATTGATGTCTCTGCAGGAAGCAGGTTGTCTTGAGATAACAGTAGTTTACCCAAATTCCCAGTACACATGGGAGGGAGATATTCTTTATCTAGCATTCTGGTCTAGAAAACATTCGGTTGCCCTCCTGATTTGGCAAGCTGTTTGGAAATGGAAAGGGGGCTGGATTCTTGGTGATATCACTTTAAACATCGTAATATGTATGTTTTACTTTACGTATGTGTATGGGTCCACATGTATTTGCATGCATCAGGTATATGAAGGTCCCTGTGGAAACCAGGAGACATCAGATTGCTTGGAAAAAGAATTGTGAACTGTCTTTTGTGGATGGTGAAATTGAACCTGGCTCTTCTTGAAAAGCAGTAAGTTTTCTTAACAACTAAGCATTTTCTCCACTCCTCTACCTTTCTTCTTTCTCTTAGTCATCATATGAGGTTGTTGTTTGTGTAATGGTTTTGAAAAAAGAGAGTCTAATCTTTATACTTAGGGAACTGAAGAAATTCAGCCTTTTATAAAAGGTAGTCTGACCTCTTCTACCAATAGGCAGATGCACGATGGATTCTTGGTCCTCTGTTGGCTTTTGTTACAATTTCCTTTCTGAATTCAAGGAGGCCACTGAATTCAAAGGCTTTCCGGTCCCCACTTAATTTTATTTTCCCTACAACACCCATATTTACTAAGCCTTTGAAATGTTATGCATTATTCATTGCTCTGCATTTGCACAGCTGTCTAAATGTCTATATGTGTGTTTGTGTCCCTGCTGCCCAATTTATACAAGTACACCTGGGACAGCAAGAATAAAATCTTGCTTGATCCTATTGCTCAATCCACTGAAACACATGCTAGAGAAAAAGAAGCACATAAGTGTGCTCATAGTGTGGTATCGTTTCCAAGTTCAGAGACTGGAGGCTGCTCCTTTCTGCGGCTGTTGGAACGTCACTGGAAGAAAACAGGACTGGATTCTGAAGAGAGAGAGAGATAGTTATTTCAAACTAAGATTTCCGTTTTCTTAGACTTTACAGTGTCTCGATGTTTTACCCAAATATGCCAAAGTAAAGGAAGGAGAGTGTAAATCTTCTACCAACTAATATATTCTGGATTTAAGTCATTTGCTGTTTGTCTAAGGAGTCTGAAATTTTCCAGTAGTAGAGCCATTCATCAGCATCTGAAGAGACAGACGTACTAAAGAAAAGGAAAAGAGCCGTACCGTTTTCCTCCACTAACTCCCAGAGAAACGGGTTGAGGCATGCAGAGAACACCCAGAAGAGGGAACATGTCCAATCACATCTTAAAAACAAGAGGATGTAGCATTACAGTGTGACAGCATAAATTCTTGGAGAAGCTTGTGATTGTCATTCTTGAAACAGAGTTAAAAGCCCTTGAGTGTTGTTATGCTCAGAGGATTGACTTCTAGGTGTTGGGCTAAAAGTCACATGAGAAAAATTATGTAAGAAAAGACTACCTTCCTAATCAATTGTAAGATTTTGGCTCCTCTCTAAGTAATGACATTACCCAACAGTACCAGGTTAATAATGTAATTATGACCATACTAAAGAGACTCTCGTAGAAAGAAAGATGACTGTCACCTCGTTTGAAGGCTAGTTCAGACATCCAACTCTTTTTTTTTCATCTAGGTATTTCGCTATCATCAAGTCTGAGCAATCTTTCACTATTCTCTGTATGAACTATTTCCAGTATAGGGTGTCTTCTAGTCACCTGGCAATCACATGTCCTTAATAGTATCATTTGTTTTTACGTATCTCCAAGGGATTATCTCTTTACCTATCAATCTTTGAACTTTCTGTGAGCACAACATGATATGTTCACTTGGTATACAATCTGGCCTTGGCTTGAGAGGGTGTGCAATACATGGTTGATAAGCTATGGAAGTGAGGAATTCTACCTGCTACCTCTACAATTACATAATTTGGTGTACTTTTCTTTTTTTTAACTGGAATATTCTTGCAAATTATATCCTGGAATGCTTCCTGTTTATTTTCTTTCTTGCACTTTTTTAATTACTCAAATCTCTAACAAAATATCTCAGAAAGTCATTCACAGGAGCAAACTAGTTAATTCTAATTATAAGGACTTAACTGTCATCTAATAGAATCAAAGTTCAATTTTAAAAATTAGCAGGAAATTCTCTAAGTTATACACATATTCCATCACTCATCAGTCCATCAATTTTTGCATCTAATATATATATAATATTAATAAATATCTCAGCTTCCATTGTTTTGAAGGTCAGTATCTTTTGTTTATCCACTCTATAGGAGGAATTTTGCATTAGTAATCAGTCACAGCTGTTGGCTGTTTCAGCTATGAATTTTTTATAGAACCAATGCATTATCACCCCTTTGAGTGTTTTATTGCCTTAGAATAATATTAGAACATTCAGAGAAACAAATAGCCCCACCAGGTATCACAGTGTGTTCCTTGACTACATGTCTAAGACTCTTTGATTAGGTTTACATTTCAGTCATCTTACTTTATTGTTCAACTTACTTTACACTTAGAATTGTATGCGTTTAGTAATATTATTGTCTGGCTATATGACTATACCAATTTTTAACCCAATTGAGAAGGAGAACATACTTAGCCAGATGGGTTTTGGGGAATGAAGGAAACAATATTCTTGAGATTTAGTTTCAAAAGCAGAAGGAGAGTGAGTAGGCCTAACTTCATGATCAAATAATGCAAGATTGCCAGATTCTTCAAAGGTAGCCAAATATTGATTGGGGAAAAGTTTTTTGAAAGATGAAATTATTCTAAAATGTTTTGAAAAGATATTTGTGTGATAAGTTTTAATGCTAAGAACAGATAATTTCATTTAATATTTAGAACAGATATCATCTGTAATGTAGGCTACAGCCTTTGGAAAGTCATATTAACATTTGTAGAAATATTAGAATTTTCACATTCTGTTCTACTGTTAAAATCAATTAGCCTTGGTGGCCACAGCTCAGTTTTAGCATCTGCTGGAAACCAAGAGCAAGCAAGTCCCTGTGAAAATGCAGCATTCAACCTATGAGTGCGATATAAGCATGTGTTTTGCAGCTATGGTAAAGTCCTGGCATCAGGCTCATTTGGAAGCTTCACAATTAACAGGCATCTCTTCGCCCAAGTTCACACAATCACCACTACTTTGTAAAATAAGGTCTAAGTTAGAGACTGATATTTAGGGAATTATTGAAATAAATTATTTAATAGTCGTATATTAGCACTGTGACTCCAGCATTCTCTTCAAGCAGATAAACAAACAGAGCAAGTATTTTCATAGGCTGGTGCAACAGATCTATCAATATTTAATGGCTGACTCCTGCCTTTTTGCACTGCATTGACATAGGTATTAATTCTGATCAATTGTTTTTTTCCTTTAGTCTTAAAAATGCTTTCATTGTAATTTATTGGACCACTCCTATTCCATCAGATAATAATTCTGAGACCTTTATAATTATATAATATTGATGAATTTTTAAAAGTGTTTTTAACAGTATATTTTTAAAATAATTTTTAATTTATTCTTCTCTCAATAGATTACATCCCAACTATAGTTTCCCCTCTCTCAACTGCTCCCAGTTCCTCCTCTCACCATCCCTTTCGCCTAAATCCATCCTTCTTCTGGTTCCCTTCAGAAAAGATAAGGATTCCCATTGATATAAAGCACACATGGCATACATAACAAGTCTTATAACTTTTTATAAGATTAAATATATACTGTCCTATCAAGACTGGAAGCAACAACCTGGTCAAAGGAAAAGGGTCCCCAAAGCAGGCAAAAGAATCAAAGATAGCCCCACTCCCATTGTTCCTAGACCTAGATGGAGCAGGAGGACCTTGGACTTCCCACAGGGCAGGGAACCCTGACTGCTCTTAGGACTGGAGAGGGAGAGGGAGGGGGAGTAGAGGGAGTGGGAGGGAAATGGGAGGAGGTGGAAATTTTTAATAAATAAAAAAATGAAAGCCTTAAAAAATGCAAAGAAATACAAAAAAGAGCCCTACAAGAACACTAAGCAACACAGTGATAACTCATGCAGAGTACCTAGCTCAGACCCATATAGGCTTCCTGATTGTCACTTCAGTCTCTGTGAGTTCCAGTAAGCCCTGCTTAGTTGATTCTGCGGCCTGCGTTTTCTTGTGGTGTCTCCAATCCCTCTGGCTCCTACCATCATTTCTCCCTCCCTTCTGTGGGATTCACCAAGATCCACCTAAAGTTTGGCTGTGGGTATTTTCATGTGCTCCTATCAGTTGCTGGATAAATAATTTTGAAAAGTTTTTGTGGCCCGATAAACCTCTCTGCCAACTCAATGATCCAAATCGGACTAAATCAAACCAAATTATTAGAAAAGGCCCAGGTTTAATGGATACTAATACTCCTGGTGGCTGGGGAAGTAAGACAGAAAAACAGCATGTTTGTTCTCTGGGTTACTGTTTAAATACCCTGCAAGAGTGGTCGTGAGCATCTCCAAGGAGGGGGTCATCATTTGGCAGGCTTTCTTCTGAGTGGAACCTGACTGAGACAACTCGCAGAGGAGGGGGCTTGGAATGGAACCTTACATCCAAACAGTACAGACTCTTTAGATACATACATGCCAAAGCTGAAGTGAAGCCTTAACCCAAACATTCCAGACTCTTCACGTATATGAATGCTAGGGGCTGGGGTGAAGCCTTAACCCAAATATCCTAGACTCTTTGGGTATAGAGGTACTAGCTCAAGTCTGGCTACTTCCTGCAGGCATGGGGTGATACAGGATAGGGGATAGTTGGGAGTGGATGGGCTAATGCTCAGCAGGTGTGGCTGGAGAGGCATTCAGCTAATTGTCAGCCTGGAGACCTCAGGCATCTGCTCCTTGAGGGAGATGAGAAGGAAGGTTGCTAGGAGAAAAAATATATTGTTATTACTGACCCTATGAATGGGGCTAGCCATGGGACTGATGATTACCTGCCAGAAAGAATGGAACAGTGAACTGCCCTGGTTGTACAGGAGAGGCACAGGTGAATAAGTAAGACACGGGGGCAGATATGCCCTTTAAAACCAGATTTCAGTTGTTGGGTAGGTGTCCATTTGAACCAGGAGAGGTGGTACCAATGGTGAAGTTCCAGGAGCTGGTGCAGGTACTGGCATTGTCTGTAAGGCACTCTGTAAGCTGGTCTTAGCCCAGACAGCAAGGGTGACTTGTAAAATATGCTTGAAAATGAATAGGATCACAATAGGCTCTGGAGACTGTTAGTTTTTACCAGATCAGATAAAGGAAATTGGAAGCTCTAAACCTCTGAAGATACACCTAAAACCTATTAATCCTAAACTATGAAGCCTGTGAAAGAGGCACACCTGTCTGTATTTTTAGCAGGAAACTTAACAAATGAAGTAATGAACTAGCTGTACCCTAAGTCATCAAATGCCATTAGACAGATTTGAGAGGAATAAATGAGCAGAAATAAGACAGCTTTTTTTTTAACTATGCAGGCAATCCCAAGTCTCTCTGTAGTCTTTGGTGAACACCAGTCTTAGAAGCAGTGCTTGCCTTTAGCTGCTGAGCCCAGGAAGTCCAAAGATTTTTCTGTGGGGGTAGAATTCTGTCTACCTGTCTTGGCAGGATAAGACAATCAATCTCCCAGTGTAGTGTCCAGGAAGTTGATGAGGTGGAAGGCAGCTTTTTGTTGTGTGGTGGCTTTGTCATATTTAAAGGCAAGCCTCCAGGCTGTAGGTCTTCTGCAACCATGCATCTTCTTGGAGGAGCTATAAGATGCTGCAAGAGCTGGCATTTCTATCTGTCATAAGAAGCTCTTTGGTTAAATGCCATACTTCCAGATCTATAAAGGCACTTGAGAATTAGGGTACCATTACCTGTCAAGTATATCCAATTTAGACATGTAAGTTAAATTTAGACATTTAGTTTACCCAATCAGTTACAACTTACCAATGCTAGTAGAGGCAAGAAGATTAGAAGGAATATTTTAGTAAGCCAAATTATATTTGAGGCAGAATATCTCCTTGGTATGTCCAGTGCACATGGGTACTCTTACCAAAGATGGCAGCTATTCACACATTTGTATTTTTTCCAAGCTGTTGTAATCTGGAGTTACAAGTTTTACAGATTTTAAAACAAGCACACATACACACAGAGACATAAAACAAGCATACTGTGGTCACAATATTTATACATATATATTAACAGACAGACAAAATCTTTTTAGGAAACTTTTTTCATCTGATCAACTTAAAATTCTGGTGTAGGCTGCAGAAGCCAGGCAAGCACACAGGTTTCACATTAAAGACCAGATTAGCAGATACTGTAAGGGATAACAGAAACATAAGGACAGAACACCTATGAAGTTTTAGTGTGGCAGGACAGGGGGAACAGACCTGTTGTAGAGAGAATCCCAGTGTAAGACAAGCAGCAAACAACTAGAGAAGCAGGGAGGGGAACTGGGGAGGGGAGCGGGAGAACCGCATCCAGAAACCACGGGCATATGGGGGTTGTTTGTTTTATGCTGGCAAAATTTTTAGTTGTTAAGGGACATAAGGTGTCAGTCCCAATATAAAAAGATTTTTTAAAAGGCAGCCCAAGGGTATTTGAAGACAAGGCATTGAATTATACATGTTTCTCTCGCAAGTCTATGCTGAACCCAAAATCTAATGTAATATATTCACTGTGGTAGACTTTTGGGTCAAATAAACAGAGGGGTGTGAGAATCTTTGAAAGAACATCTCTCAACTAAGGAATCCCACAGAGATAAGGCAGGTCCTTGTCCTGGTCAGGTCAGGTGCCTGGCATGTCCATGTCTTCAACAGGATGGCCTGAAACATGAGGCCATGAGCCTCTAAGACAATGACTTGGAATTCACAATTTACCCCAACGAAGCAGATCTTAGAGCAGGTGAGGGGGAGAAGGGTGTTTTCTTACCATGTGACCCTGGGCCAGTGAGGAAAACAATCCCATCTCTGTGAACAACCCCCTCTCTGTGGGATCTCCAGATGAAAAGTTTTCTCACTCTGCTAAACTTCTTGGTTAATACAATAATCTGAATCTGACCAAAGTAAACCGAATTAGAATAAACCCAGGTTTAGTGGATAACAGAACTCCCAGGGGGCATTCCAGCCCCAAGAGAGGAAATGGGAAGTAAGACTGAAAAAACATGTGTTTGTTTCCTGGGGGAGGGGGCAATTTAAATACTCTGTAGGAGTGGTCTTGAGCATCTCTGGGGAGGAGTCAGCATTTGGTAGACGTTCTTGGAGGTGGAGTCTCCAGCCTCTGAGAGGGAACTCCCAGGGGAGGGGACTTGGGATGGAACTCTCCACCCAATGTTTCTACCCAAATATTCAAGACTCTTTGGATATATGGATGCCAGGGTCTAGGGTGACACTTCCAACCAAGCATCCCAGACTCTTTGGGTATATGGATGACAGGGGCTGGGGTGAAGCCAGAACACAAACATTCCAGACTCTTTGGGTATTTGGATGCCAGCAGCAGGGGTGACGCTTCTAACCAAATACCTTTTTGATGCCAATTATGCTAGGCTCGAATCTACAAGTATGGCAGAATACAATTTTATTTTATGTGAAATAGTGTTTTGTTTTTATGTATGTCTGTGTGATGGTATTAGATTCCCTGAAACTGTAGTTACAGAGAGTTGTGAGCTGCTTATTGTATGCTGAGAATTGAACTTGAGTCCTCTGGAAGGAGAACTCAGTACTATTAACTACTGAGCCATCTCTCCAGCCTTGAAAGTGTATTTTCCTAGTGTGTGCCAGATATTGTGATAGGTGATTTCGACAAAGGTGAATGAAAGAGTGTGCTCCCTATATGGGGCTTGTGAGTTATATAGAGAGGTCTATTTAACTATTTAATAATTTAACCGAATTGGAAATCTGCAAAATGTACTGGAAGACAAAGCAAAGAGCAGCTGGCAGAACCTGCAAACATACCTCTCAGTTAACACTAAAAGTCAAACCCAGCAGATTCAGCCATGTAAAGAGGTCAAGAAAGATCATTCTGAGCAGAAAGAACATCCCGTGGAATAATCAGGCTATAGAAGATCTAGATTTATTTGAAGAACTGAAAGAGGCCAGGAAGAATAGGTAGGTCAAGATGATAGAGCCCTTGCAGGACACACAAGATGGTTTAGAGCTGATGGGGGTGAGGGACACGTTATCCATCTAGCTATTGTATGAGACACATATTGCAGAGAAATGAGAGAAAGAAACAAAAATCAACAGTGAGTTCAGAGGCAATGTAAAAGGGTCTACGTGTGAGGATGGCTTGACCTAGGACAGTTCAGTAGAGGAGACAAAACACAGACACCATTTGCTAATTGACTTGAAGAAAGAAGGCATGAAGATATTTGTTGGTTAGTGGGCTTGAACCACTGAGCCCCAAAGAAGGACAAAGCTGAGGATGGGAATACAAGTGTACTTTGGCATGTGTTAAGTTTGAGATTTACATCATACAATCAGGGGGACTGGGGTCTTGAATTTATTAGAGAAATATTGGCTAGCAAGGAATGTTCAGATAGTTAATATTTCAATACTACTATCAACAGGAAGGATGTAGAGCGAGAAAAGTATCGAATGCCAGGCACCTTGTTCTATTCACATTCAGTCAGAGAATCCTGCTACTTCTCCATCCAGATATATGAAACATCTGATTTTCTCTACTTCTACACTAAACTATAAACACAAAGGGACATTTTTTTCTCCATTGTCTGCATTTTTCACCATAATCATTGTTATAAACTATCAAATATAATACTGCAATTTAGATGTAACATATCATATATATCACAGAATTTACAAGTTGAAGCTCCCCATGTGGTTGCTTTGTGGTTTGAACCTACAAAATCTATTCTCTTTATCATTGTCAGTCTTTTGATAAACATCTTCCCAACCTCTATCCTACTAACTGGCCCATATTAACTAACCTTCCACTTTCTACTCTTGAGTGTGACAATTTTGGATTAAACATTCGTGAATTTATGAAGGGTTTTAATTTCTGTGTCTGGCGTATTTCAACTAACATGTATTCAGTTGCAAATCACATGTGTTTTGTTTTTGTTTGGGTGATCAGTTGGTTTTGTCTGTGTTTGTGTTTTTGAGACAGGATCGCACATAGCCTGCTATCTTAGTTCACTTTTTGTTCATGTTTATGTTTTCTATTGCCGTGATAAAGACTATGGTCAAAAGCAACAATTCATCAAAAAGGGAAGACAGGAAAGGAACTGAGGGCAGGAACCTGAAGCTAGAACCTGAAACTAAGGCCATGGAGGAACACTACTTACTGGTTTGGTCTCTGTGACTGGCTCAGCTTGCTGCTTCATACAACCCAATACCACTAGCCCAGGTGTAGAAACGCCCACTATTGGGCCCTCACCCATTAATCATTAAACAAGAAAAGTTGCCCATGGACTTATCTCTAGGTCAATCTTATGTTGACATTTTCTCAATTGAGGTTTCTTCTTCTCAGACAAAGTGGTTTATATCAAACTGACAAAAACTAACCAGCAAAAACTGGCCTTCAACTTCTGATATTCTGTCCTCTACTACCTGAGTCTAGTAATGAGATTTTAAGAGTGTCCCCTTGTATTTGGATTCATCCATTTTTTCCTTTCTTCCCTCCTTCATTCCTCCCCTCCATCCCCTTCCTTATTTCCTTCCTTCCTTTCTTCCTTTCTTCCCTCCTTCCTTCCTTCTTCCCTTCCTTCCTTCCCTCATTTCTTGGTGAAAGCTCTTGCACAGTTTATGTGTGCCTGTTTTACTCTGCTCATATGCCATTGGCTTGCAGATTGTGAGCAATGCCCCAGTAAACAGGAAACTGTAGTCATCTCATTGATTCAGTGATTTTCTTCTTTTGGGTATATACCTAGGAGAAGGATCACTAACCCAAATGAAGGTTCCACATTTGATTTTTACTTGTAGTACAACACAACTTTACCAGTTTACATTTTGATCAGCATTGAACCACTGGTTTACTTTTTCTTTATATCTTTACCAATGTTTGCCATTCTTCTCCTTTCTGGTGACAGCCATTTTATAAGGTATGTGGTGACACACCATGATGATTTTGATATACATTTTCTTATTGACTAGTGATAGTATTGTGAACATATCTCTTGGAAATCAAGATGACACATTTCGAAAATGTCTATATAAGGTCTTTACCCATTTCCTATTTAGCTTTTCTTTGCCCCCCCTTTTATTTTTTGCTGTTTTGGCCATTGCCTCTCCTAGGTATAGTTTGGAAATATTTTACCCATTGTTTAAATTAGATTTTGTTTTTAAGATTTTTATTATCATGTATAAGTATTAAAAAGAATTGATATCATTCTATTTCAGAAAAGGTATATGAATGCCTTTGATCTCATACACTCTACTCCTATTTCTCCTTCTTAGCTGTTTCTATTGTTCTGCAAAAGCATTTTTATTCTCACCTGTTTAATTTATTATGAGTACATTTCGGGTCACTTCCAAAATATTACTGCCAAGACTAATATTATGGTTCTTTCTCATGTGTTTTTCTCCTTATAGTTTCAAAGCATCAACTCTTAGGATTAAATAACCCCTCCATTGTAATTTTGAGTCAAGGAATAGAAATAAGGAATTGACCTTAGGTAATATGAAAATATTTAGAGAATTAGAAAATAGCAGAAGTGCTTAAGATGTAGATGATGTTTGTTGATAATATGTATATGTCTTAGTTATGGTTTCTATTGCTGCAATGAGATATCATGACCAAAAAACAAGTTGAGAAAGAAAGAATTTATTTGGCTTATATGTCTACATGAGAGCCCATCATTGAAGGAAGTCTGGATAGGAACTCAAACCAGGCAAAAACCTGGAGGCAGGAGCTGATACAGAGGCCTGGAGGGATGCTGCTTCATGGATTGCTTTAGCATGGCTTGCTTAGCCTGCCTTTTTTTTTCTTATAAAGCCTACGACCACTAGGGATGGCCATATCCACAGTGGACTGAGCTCTCTCCCAACAACCAATAATTATGGAAATGCTCTGAAGGCTTGCCTACAGCCCAATCTTATGGAGGCATGTTCTTGATTGAGGTTCCCTCTTTTCAGATGACTTTAGCCTATACTGAGCTGACTTAAAACTTTCCAGCAGAATATACAAATAGAAAAATGCACATTCAGCATGGACAAAGAAAAATGATATGGTTTGGGTTAGTATTCTCACAGGCCCACATGTTAAAATCTTGGACATCAGTCTGTGGTTTTATTGGAAGTTGCAGAACCTTCAGGAAATGGGGACTAGTGGTAAGAAGTGAGGGCAGTGGTGGCGCACTATTGAGAGTGATACTGGAACCATGCCCACTTCTGCCTCTTTTTTTGCCTCCCGATGAAGACTGTGTAGAGATTATCTTTTCTTACCACATATTCCTATCGTTTTATGTAGTACCTTGCAAAATGTCCAAAGGTATCAAGAGTATTATGTGATCATGGTAGCTTCTCTGATTTATGAATTAAAATACAGTTTTATTCTTTCAAAAATGAATTTATCAAAGCCATTTTGTCATAATGACTGAAGCTGATCCCCAAAAGGCATGGTTTGCTTCTGGTTCCCTGACTGATGCAGGAACAACATTATGGTGGGAGGGTGAATGGAAGCAAGAAAGTCAAGGAAAGCTTCAAAGATAAATTGTTCTACTGACCTAAATAATTAACTGAAAAATTGAGGAAACATATTTTTGCTTGCTTCATTTAAGCAGTGAAGGTAAAAAACATTGGTTTCTGCTGAAGGTACAGACATAAAATTGAAGATGGTTGGAGTTTAACCAGGAGAGAACAGTTCACCTGTGAACCTCCAGGATCACGTTTGACAGGCTGCAGTTTGCTTTACAAATAAAGGTCCTTCAATCTTTAACCTCCTGGTACGTATGGTGACTGGAAAAACAGTGTTGACTAGATGACAGATTTTTATCTGTTTGCAACCACAGACCTTCTACCGGCACGTGACTGCCCCAGTAAGACATTCCTTACTGAAAAGGTTACGAAAGAACCCTAGGAGCCAATCACCTATAGCTTAATGTATAAACAGGGTCCCAGGGCTGATACCGGTCCATTCAAAACAAGTTGTGCAACGGGGTAAATGAAAGTTGTTCAAATAAGTTGCTCCACTTTGTTGCCTTCCTGTCATCCGCCTTTGCCTACTGAAAAACCCACCCTTTCTTGCCCATGGCAGGATGTTTGTTTGCTGTTCGGCTGGACATATGTCACTAAACCTGTACATTTATTTTCTACATAAATAAAACACACTTTGCTCTTATTCTAGACTTCTTGTTGAACTGGAAAGACGCAGCAGGGAAAGACAGCCTGATCTTGCCCCCAGAGCAGGGGGCTGTTTGAAGAAGAGTGGAGATGGAGGTAGAGAAGTTAGGAGTTTTAGAATGCTTGACTAAGGAAATAGCACTTCACCCAATTCACCCAAGCTGTTTTTAACCTGACTTTTTATCTTTACTGGATCTTATTTATTTTTATTATTTATCTATTTATTTATTTATTTATTTTGACTTTTTGAGACAGGATTTTTCTGTATCACAGCCCTGGCTGTCCTGGTACTCTCTCTGAAAACTAGGCTGGGCTGAAACTCCCAAAGAGCCACCTGACATTGCTTCCAGAGTCCTGAGATTAAAGGCACGTGCCACCATGGCCTGCTCAACTGGCTATTTTTTTTTAATTAAGTAGATAGATTCCTTGCATCTTGAAAGAATCTGACAGTGTACACATTTCCATGAACATTAGGCCCTGAATATGTTTCTTTGAAGAACAGATAATCATGTACCTCAGCATGAAAAGGTATGGTAGGTACATGCACCCCCCCACACACATATCAGGGGGAAAGAAATGCTTTGTCCCTTACTACTGACACTCAGTGTGTAAACCTTCTGTGGCTGCAGTTGCATGGACACTTTTTCACATTAGTCAGCTTTCCAACATCAGGTGAAGTGATGGTTCAATAATTAAATTAAGATATGACATTATCTACCTGATTTAGATTCAGATCCCACAGGGGAAAGACTAAGTCCCACATAACTGTCTCCCAATTCAGATTCAAGCATTGGGTACTTCTGATTAACTGACTATAAATCAGGGATTCCTACAGTATTCCTGTTAGTATTAGAATGACTTTTGTCTATACATCAGGGATTCCTACAGTTTTCCTGTAAGTATTAGAATGACTTGGGAAACACTCAGCTTGCTATCAGTGTAGCATAGGCTGATACTTGAAAGGATTCTAATGAGCTGCTAAAGTAAAGGGTACAGAATTGCAGGAGCCTCTGCCGCTATGGAGATGGTGTGTGCCATTGTAATAGCATTGCCCATTTAAGTAACATGAAGACTTTCTGAGTTTATCATTTTGGGTTTCTATGGAGGTTACATTATGTTGCTATGATTAATTAAATTATCGTACATTGGCTCTGCTCTCTTCCTTGGAGGTAAGGGATGGGGATTAAAGTTCCAATTCTTTAACCATATGCCCGTTTTCCTTGGCAACCAGGGTCCCTATCTACAGGTTGCCATGGGGATCTAAAGCATCCACTTCATTTCATGCAACACTTGACTGTTGCGGGACGCAAAGATCTCAGGTGTCGTGTGTCAGGAATTGGCTAAATAAAGCGAACTTGACTTTCCATCATGCCCCATTAGGTTCTTTTGAGTCTTCCAGTCTACTATTTTTACATTTCTAAAATTCTACTGAAATATAACTTGCTTATAATTATATTCATTTTAATACTCAGCATGAACATTAATATTCAGAGATAAAGTTGATTTTTCTAAGAGATACATTTTGTTTACTAGGAACAAAAACAAATGTTTGAAGGCTTTTGGTTTATTTCTTTTCAAATAAAGGCAATTAAGCCAATTAGAAAACATTTATTAATCTCTTCCTAGGCTCAAGCCATCATGGTAAACTATGTAAAAGGTCTAAAAAGTAAAAAGGTCTTATTTACATTTTCTGGCAAATAATCAGAATTATTTGGTATTTCATAGCACATAATTTTCTCACTTCTCTTAATCCTGACTTCTAGTGTTCTTTTTTTCCTTATTCATGTTCATTGCTCATTTCA
>LOEQ01012993.1:0-16471 GCA_001685075.1 Bramus lutescens
TCTTGATGTAGCCAGTGACCCCATCCTCAGGATCTGGTGATTCGATGAAATCAAATTTCTAGGCCATCAGGGTAAAAGATCAGTCTGTAAATCATAGGTCCTTAGGCTATGTCACCCTGTGAGACCCTGTTCCTCCAGTCCATACATCCCATTCACCCTCCCTTTTTCCATCCAAACCCTAAAATTGCCTGGGTACATTCATTTATTTATTTGTCCCCTCTGAGCTCTAGACTCTATAAATGACTACTATCTGACATACCCTCCTCCTAGAACCCTGACCCCTGTCATGTCCGTGCACAGGCCGTCCACCCAGGATTATACCCACTGCATGCCTCCCTTGCTGCTATTACTGGGATCTTGGAGGACAAAACCATTATAATATTCAGAACCAGATGAACTTGTAATTTCAGTCTCATAATCACCTTAAGAAATGAAGCCTGAATCTGTCCCTCACAAATGAGGAAAGAGTGATCCAGGTGAGTTCAAAAGCTTGGCCAGGTCTATGCTACCAGGGCAGTTTGGGTCCCTGGTTTTGGTCTTTGCAAGCCTGCTTTCTTTCTATTGCTCCACGGAAAATCACACTCTTCAGTCTGTGATGCAGTCTGTGGTCCAGGATGTTTTTGGTCCTGGTTGGGGGTCTGTAGTCCCAAAGCATGTTTGATTGACTTCTTATCATAGGACCGGTTTTCCAGACCCTCCTTCACTCCTACACCCCATCTATTGTCTTTCCGGCATTAGGATTGGGAGACAGTGGCCTCCTGCATCACAGAGAGAGCTATTCCTGTGTTGTGATCTCTGTGTCCATCCACATCTTCACCACAATGTGTCACAGCATCCTTCCTAACTCCTCTATGTGATCAGAGGACGTGAACCATCTTCCGGGATGCTCTTGCTTATTATGCGTCCCACAACTCTCTCCTGTTTGTTCACCCGTTCTAACGCTCATTCCCTCGTTCTGCTCCTTTCTGCCTGTAAGTACCTTCCATTCTCCTCGCGTGTGAAAGCTCACAGTGTATCTCAGGGTCTCCTGAAACTTTCTGCTTCTTTACTTTCTCTTCCAACTTCCTCCCAAACTCAATCTACCCTTCCTATGTTTATCCTTTGTTAAGTGACATGCTTTAAGCCTTCGACTCCACCCACCACTAACATACCCACACACAAAGATTCCCAGAGACGCTGAAACTGACCTCTTTTTGAAGCAAGAGCCTCTTCCAGTGTTTTCCTCCTCCTCTTCCTCCTCCTCCTCCTCCTCCTCCTCCTCCTCTTCCCATCTTCAATTTCTGACAAAACAGTCCACCCACTCTTTGAATTTTCTGTGACACTGTTGCTTCCCGATGTTGGTGCCCCCCCTCCACACCCAGTTCTCTCACTGCTCTTGGGCAACTCTCTTGGCAGGCCCATTTGCCTTTGTCCCCCTTCTTCTTCCCCAGGTAGCTCCACTTTATCCTTGGAGAAGTACATTTATTGTTAGTTTAGAAACCCACACCTATGTTGGTCCCTGGCAGTATACTACAACCTTGACTTTCAATGGTCTCCAGGACTGGTCCTCTGGCACGCACAGTATCTCCAGGTCAATGTCTCTGAGCATCGTTTTTTGTGTCATCTTCCGGAATGATTTCCCATCTCAATTGCCGTATAGCCATTCTGCATGTTTGGATTCCCTGGCCCCAAACCTTAGTTTCACTGTGTTTAGATTTTTTTCTTTCCTTTCTTTCCTTTTCCTTCCTTATTTATTTAGTCCCCATGGCCTTTTATTTCTTTTCTTCAAATTCTCAAAACTTTGCCTTTCTCCCTCTAACTATGAAGGGAAAGGAAGGCTGACAAGCCAATCTCAGTCTCATACTCACCACCATACCTCGGTATTGCTGCCACTACGGTGCCCCTACCCCATCCTCTGGCCTCCAGACCCTTGACCATTTCAAAACTCAGCAATCTCCTCTGTTCCTGTTCCTCAGGAGTGTTCTGCAGTCCTCCCTTGCCTGCTGTGGCAAATCCCTGGTGTGCCAGCGCCCTCCCTGATGGTGTCCCTGCAGCCCCGCTCCTTCAGACGGAAGCAGCCTTCTGAATTTCATCCCAGTTGTCACTGAGCTGGACAGACCCTGCCCTTCTGTGTGTCAGAGACAACCAAGCTGCTACTGCAACCATGGAAGATCTGTTTATTTTCCCACTTAGGGCTTATATCGATACAATTCTTCACCCCTAGAGATAATCCCTGACTCCTATAAATTCTTCAATGAGCATCCTTCCATGCAGTTTTTCATTTTGTGCCAGTAAAGTTTAGTAGTTGAGTCTCTGAAATAAAACTAGTAGCCCCAATTTCTAACATCTTGCCTGTTTTCATGGTACAAATACCCCCCACTCCATGTAATTTTAAGATACCACCAGAGAACCATGGAAAGGGAGCTAGTAGCTGTGCAAAGTCAGCCTGGGCTGGCGGTGCATCAGCTCCAGTACTGCAGATTATACTGTGAGTGTTCTTCTGCGTGTTTCACAATATGGGAAAGGAAAATATTAAAAGGCAATTATCACTTGCCAGACAAGGGAAGCATAGCTAGCTTATTAGCTGTAATAAAGTGGGGCCTTAATTTAAATGCATTCCCGCCGCAGCCTGAAGAAGGCCCCTCATAGTCTTAAATTGGCTCTGTTTAAACACCAAGGACATTTCAATGCTTTCGGCTTTGTTGCCTGCACGAATTATTTGAGGAAAGGAGACTTGATAGATAACTAAAATATGCTTTAAAGACGCAGTGGAATTAAATTCACCAATTAGTATATTCTGACACAGCAAGCTTGAGGAGTTCACGCTGAGCTCCTCTCTTTGGCGGGCTCTTGAGAACAGAGCTGAACTGTACACAGGTGCACTAAGAACTGCTTCAGCCTTGTGGGTACATCAGAATTGCCCACAAGCTTTGCTAACCCACTGTGGCTGGACCATACACACAGGGGTTCTGATTCTGTCAGCCAGGGATTAAGGCCAAGGGTTTACATTTGTCAGATATGTTGGTAATTATAGCAATGGTGGTGATGGTGATGGTGGTGGTGGTAATGCTGGTTGGTGGTGATGATGGTGGTGGTAATGGTGATGGTGGTGGTCCAGAGACTTCACTGAGAACCACTGTCTACTATATATGAAATCTAAGCCCAAAGCCTAGGATCTCCCATATTCTGCCATTATATGATTCTCTACCACTAGATCAAATTCTTCCAAATACAGACTTTCTTCTTGTTAAACCATCGACAAGGACTGGGGAGACACTCATTGAATAAAATGCCTGCCGCACAAACACATGCTTGACCGAAAATCCCTAGCATAAGCTTTAAAACCAGACATGGTAGCATACATCTGTAATTCCAGTGTTTCTGAGGTAACATAGGAAGACCACGGGGCTTACTGGACAGTCAGTCTAGCTAAGCAGTGAGCTCTAGATTCAGTAAGAGACCTTGTCTAAAAACATAAGATGATGAATGATTGAGGAAGAAGTCTGGTGTCGAGCTATGGTCTCCACATATGTGCACACATGTGCACATGCAATCAAACACACACACATACAAACATAACATGTATATATACATACACAAAACACAGACAAATTTAGAAATACAATAGCTTAAGCTCTTATCAGTAATCAAAGCATTTGAGAACCAATCTGTCAGGGGAGGGTAATGGTTTGAATAAGAATGGTCCCCCATACGCTCAGATGTTTGGGTAGGTTTAGAAAGTATAATCTTGCTGGCGGAAGAATGTCACTGGGCGGAGTAGGCTTTGAGGTTTTAAAGTCCTTTGTCCTTCCTGTTTACTCTCTCAGTTTCCGGTTTGCAGTTTAAGATGTGCACTTTCAACTTGCTGTTCCAGCCCCCATGCCTGCCACCTCCACCCCTATATCATGGACTTTAACCCTCTGGAACTGTAAGCCCAAATAAGTCCTTTCTTCTGTAAGTTGCCTTGGTCATGGTGTCTTAATCACAACAATAAAAAAGTAATTAATACAGGGAGTGGTTCAAACGCCTCCTTACAGAGTAAACATACTGAGGTGTTTTCCTTGAAAGCAAAGTACACGATTACTATTAGTGCTAATAAAAGGGGTTAATTTTCAAAGTCACAGTATTAGTTAAGGAGCTAAGGGTTCTCATTCACAGTCCTGCTGGGCTGATGTTCTCAGGAAGCTGATCCTGTTATTGGTTTTGGATTTACAATGGAACCTCGGGCAGGTTATTTAATCTCTCTCCGTGTGTCCATGCCCTCATGTAGGAAGTGGGGTGATGGTAGTACTAGTTACTTCATATAGGCACAGGGTGTGATAAGATATGATAGGTACAGACCCTGGCATGTAAAGGCCTCACTGGGTACCAGAATTGTTGATTGGAATTCCAGCCAAGAAGAAAACATGCTTTAGGTAAGTAAATGTGAGGAATGATGATTTATTTCTCTGCTTTGCATGTGCCATGCACTCTAAGAGTCTTCTAGAGGAAGAAAAATATATAGTGTTTCTAAAGATTACTTAGCTATGGAATGTTTTATGCAAGCCATATTTTGAAATAATTTTTAGAATATTATTACAATTCTGCTAACAAGCTGTTATTTCTTGGCTTGAAAATTTAGGCACTTGACCTAAGTCATACAGTCAGGATTCAGATGAAGTTAAAAATCCTCGTTACCCCTAAGAATTCCCTATAGGGCACCTGTATCAAAATGTAAATACACAGGGTTACTTACTGTGATCCTGGGCAAACACACACAGGACAATCTTCCCACAGCTGTCCATTGGCGCTAGCAATCAGTGTGCCCTCCAGTGCCCTTCTGCAATGGTGTCATTTCCTCCATGTCTTGTGTCAGTCAATATTTCCAGTAATTATTTGTTGATTGTCTTGAAATAACAAGCACCCTAGGCACTAGGGACTCAACACTGAATCAGGTATAAAGAGCCCCGCCCTCTTAGGGTCTTACCTTCTAGAAGACGGCCTATACACAAATAAGCAAGCTAGCTTGCACTATGTCAGCTGGTAGGTGCTGGGGAAATAGGTGGAGCAAAGAGTCAAAGAAGAAATCCATGAACCATTTGAACAGAGCCTTAGAGGACACACATAGCGAGCTGCAGGAACATGCGACAGGGAAGCTGGACCCAGAAGAGGAGAATCAGAAGCATGTCTGTGTGGCTGAAACCAACTAGGAAAAGCAGGTAGAGCAGGGCTAAGCCTAGGAAGACTGAACTAGCTCTTGGTTTGGGTTTTGGCTTCTTAGAAAAGGCCTTGCTGCATAAACCAGGTTGGTCCCAAACTGACCACCTCCTGGCTCAGCCTCCCGGGTTGTGGGATTACAGTCATGTACACCGTGCCTGCTTGGATACTAGCATCTTTTATTGCGGCGCAAATCACTCCGAATTCGGTGGCTTCAAACCATACCAGCTACTCCTGTCCTCTCTGCGGCTTTTGTGAGTGAGGATTTGGGAGTGACAGCTGGCAGTGCTGGCTTGATGTTCCTGCTGAGGCTCAGTCCAGTGTCATCTGGAACCGAACCACAGCCATCAGTGGACTGGGCAGCTCTGGAGGAAGTCTGTCAGACAGCTGGCGACTTGGTGTGGGCTGTCGCAAGGGAAGATCAGTTCCTGTCCAGGGGTTCTCTCCCTGGATCTTTTTAAGGATTATGCATGGTGACTGGCTCCTGCAGGAAAAGGAAATCCAAGAAACTGAGGCAGACACAGCAATGTCTTTTATGGCCTAACTTCGCAAGTCATACACTGAATCCTGATTCTGCATGAAAGCATTTCTACGATTATGAACCTCACAGATGAAGGGCTCCTGGAAGTCATCTTGGTACTAGCTGCGGCATCCCACACAATTGAGAAGGCAGTAGCTTTTTCTCTGAGAGGAATAGTATTGTGGTTGATCTTAATGCCAGAATGGTATTAAGGTCGGGTTAATGAGAACTTGTCACAATTAGGATTACCTGGGTAGGGAGCCTCCCCGAAGAACTGTCCTGACAGCTTTGATTGACACGGAAAGACCCACCCCAACAGTGGGGCATCTTGTGGTTATAATCTAGTTTTTTTTTTANAAAAAAAAAAAGGGGATATGGCATAAGGAAGACCATTCCTGCCTTTTGCTGACTTGGTCTTCCCTTTTGCCATTGAGTTCATTTACCCTCCACTGATATCAGAACCAGGGCAGTCAAGCTGCCATAGACTAGGGACCAACAGGTCTCCAGGAACCTTCTGTGATTTCAGTGTCAAATAAGAACTTGGCCTTGTGGACTGAGCAACTAAGGGTTGTTACCTCAGCCTTATTCCAATGAAAGACAACTGCTATGGCCCTATTTGAACTGCTGAGGCACTGAGCCGCAAGGACTAAGTAACCACTGGGTTCTCAGCTCTCAGGTGTCATTCTGCTATTGTTACTATTTTAAAGGTAACAATATACATTTGATAGATTCAGACAGACAGACAGATAGATAGATCCCATTGGTTCCGTTTCTCTAGAGAACCGTGACTCATACAAATTAGGAGCCATTGGGAGTTTGTAGCAAAGGCTACTAATGGTTTGTCTTGTTTTAAAGTGGTTTTTGAGTACAGCATGGAGAATCCACCTTGAGCAGGCAAGTAGCAAGAGTGGAAACAAGGAGAACAGCAAGATGGCACAATGCCCACAATCCAGGAGGGATTATGGAGACTTTGATGTTGGTGGTAATGGTAAAATGGAAAAGAAGTGTCTAGATCTCCCTGTACATGCTCTGAAGCTGGGGTCAACAGAAGTCTTGATTGATTAAGGTTGGATGTGTAAAAATGAGGATCAAAAATGAAAAGGCAGAGGCAGAAGGATCTGGAGAGCTTGAGGCCAGCCTAGGCTACGTAGTGAGAATTTGCCCCAACAAAGCTAAAAGGCTGTTGACTTGAATGAGTGGCCATTGCCCTGTGCTCTATCCTGGCACCAGGCAGCTCCCTTGCCATGGCAACTCACTGAAGTGGGAGGAAGCTGCCAGAGTACTGGCGAAATACTAGCCAAAGTCTGTCTAAAAGGCATTGATCCAACACACTGACATTTGAATAAAAGGAAGCAAGTGTCATTTCCAGTGAAAAATAAAAACTAAAACTGTTGCAAAACTTAAATCGAGGCATGTGTAACTATTTCTGCAGCTGCAGTAGGCTGTGCAGCTTCTCTGTCCCATGTCCTCCTTCCTGGATGACAAAACAGTGTGTTTCATCTTTCGTTCCAATTTCACACTAACAGAAATTCCGTCAACAAGAGGACATGCTCAGCCATTACACAACTTTAAAGCTTTATTATAAAGGCGATATTTGTTTAAAACTTTTAACTTTTCCAAGCACTGTTTTCTCAGCAGTAAAACCACAAATTTAAAGCTAGCCTTGGGTACATAGCAAACTCCAACCTGGTCTACAATAAAGACCTGCCCAAAAAGAGTTATTTGTTTGATCTAATGCCGAACACTTTATGTGGAATCCTAAATCCTTTTGGAGAGCATCACTGAGTAGAACAATATTGAATTTATAGATTATATTTATAATATAATTTCCTGGAAGTATAAATGTATATCCTGATCTGTTCTAAACTGAGTTTGTTTTGATCTAATGTCTCGAGGTTCTTGCAGACTGGTGAAACAGTGTTGTTGAAGCTAAGATTTCACACTTAGCTATCAGACCAGGTCCTTCAATGTGCTCTCATTCTCTCATTACCCACGCGCTTTTTCAGTATTCCGCTCAACCCTTGTGCTCTACACTGTGAGTGACACAGAGACACAAACACATTGTTATCTTAGGCAGCTTCCAGGACACTGGCAAAGACAGATGTGAGAGCTGGAAAGCCATGACTGTAGAGTAAGAAGGGGGCACGGTGGCAACGTGGAGGAGAAGTCCTGATTCTGCCTTGATTACCACTCCGCCAAGACCTGGAGCACTGGGGCAGAAACAAGGTGCTCTCAGAGAAGTAGAAACAAAACAGGGAAGGGACCCTAAGTGACCTGCCAGCTAACTCAGGAGGGTGGAAAAGTGAGAAAGAAGGTGGCGTGTAGGGAGCAGAAGAGGGCCTGAATGAATGAAGTCCTGAGTGATGTGTGTTGTTGACATGGACATGGCCCTGTCAAGGACCCTATGGCCTCAGAGCCTTGCAGGAATGGCAAAGCCTTCTCCCCAGGGGTAAGGCTCAGAGGGCAATGGAGAGGCGTTCCCTTCTGGTCTGTGTGGGGATGTGGGTAGTGTGAGCAGAAAATGGCCACTATGCTTCCCTGTCCCCAGACACTTCCAGACTAAAGACTGCCCCTTACAAAGACAAAGACGGCCCCTACTGAGATTATTTAGTAACCCTGCCTCCTTCCTTTTTCAGCTGTATACTAAAACCCACCTCTCCGTTCAACTGTATGTAATACACACTCTGAGCTCCCAGGATGCTGAGGTTTCTCCATCCCAGTACCACTCCACCAGACCCCTGCTTTGCTGTGTGTCTGTCTGTCATTTCTGCATTCCTTTCGCACCCCTAGGCAGGTCAAGTTCCTGGAGCTGTGCACAGATGCAGCAGTGAAAAACGAAAAATAAGTAAAGAAAAATCTGGTACCAGCCCAGGAAATGTTAAAAATGCCAAGGAACTTCCATTTTACTTGGAAGACAATGGGCACTCACTGTGCAGATTAAAGCGGTACCATATGAATTCTAGTGTTTTGAAAAGGCTGCTCTAGCTCTGGCTCAGAGTATGGACTCAAGCAGAAGGGATGGAGTCAAACGGTTGTCTCCCTCCTCACCCACCACCATGTCCCATCACTTTTCTCTGAAACCAGAGATTCTGCATCTCAGAGTCTTCCAATCTGTTCTCATGAGTCAATGAAAAATACAGTTCAGACCAGGCCGCTTTCCTGCGTGAATGATGCTTTGGCGTGCTCTTTTTATTAGGACAATGATTCACAAATACTTGCTCAGTCTGGTCAAAGGATCCACCCAGATTCAACAGCACCTTTACTTTCTGTGCTACTCCTGTTTATTTTTCCTTTCCTCCAAGGAAACAGACTCTCATTCTTGGTCCTCGGGAACTCCGGATACGTTATTCTCCACATCTGGAGAAATGGGCCCCATCTATTCATGCCTTTAATTCCCATTTAAACCTAACCATCTCCTTCTTAGAGATGTGATCCGTTATCACCCCTTCAAAATGAAATTTCCCCTCCCCTGCACACACACGCACGCGCGCACGCACACAGTGACCTCTCCCATTGAACCGGAACCATCCCTCTTGTTAAACTTTCAACAGCAGCCTTTCCCACTAGGCTGAGCTTCTTCCCACCTTTCTCTCGTCCACGGTACCCCACTATCCAGCGGGACACTGGCTCAACCTGCCACATGAGATCTTTGTGCACTGAGTAAGTGAATGGAAACAGGAAAATGTAGGTTTAACCTGAACTTACGGTGAAAATGGTAGGATCTAGTAGAGAATGCATTGAGTTTTGGGTGGCCACAGTGACGACACTTGAACCTTGACTATCAAAGGGTGAAAGAACTGGGGGAAAGGGTGAGTCCTCCTGCATGCGATCCTCGACTGAATGACTCTTGAGCAGCATGAGAGACACAGCGGGGCACTAAGTGTTTGTGTCAGTGACTGAAGTAGGCTGAGTGGAGATAGCACCCATGTTTCTGACCTTGACTAATGAGGCTGGAGGCAGGCTTTTCCAGATAGGGCTTCAACAACTTTCTCAGCTGTCTGCTTTCNATATATGTTCAGTAAAAGTATCTAAACCACAGCCTAGCAATACAGAAGCAAGCAAAGTATGAGTGTGTGTACAGTATTGTGGGGCTGAATTCATTATTTTGTGAATGTATTAGTTTGATACTTTACATTTGAACCAGATATTTTCACATTTTCTCTTAAAATAATTTGGTCTGATAGACTTGAGTTTCTGGCCCTGGCCAGCTGCAGTTCAGGGCAGGTGATTCCTGCAAGCTGCAACTGATTTAAAGGAGCAAAGAAAATCTGTCTTAAGAGCTAAGAATGGCATATTCCATAGAAGCCCTCTCCCATGACCAGCTGTGCATCTCCCTTCAAAATGGCAGGGCAGAAAAAAGTCCTGGATCACGAAGAGAGTGCACAGCATACAATATGGTGAATGGATGCCTTTAAGACATGTTTTAAAAATTGTTCCAGCAGTAAATGTTATAGTGTGTGCCTTCCCCCTCCACAGATTAACACAAAACATGTATTCCCTCAAATTAAAGAATTCAAGCACATTACGCAACTTAGAAAGTTCAGAAATATGAGCACTTCGCTCTGTGTGTGAAATGTGTCGGACTCACACGTGCATGCCCAGTGCTGAGGATGCCTTTCTGGCAGTGACCCTGAGGTCTGGCTTCTGAGAAGACAGAGACTCAGGCAGGGTGTGATAGGAAATAAGGGAGAAGACTGGATATTATGATGAAAATGACCATCTGTGCCCACATCAGAAAGGGGCTCTCCTTGAGTCTCTCCAAACAGGATTCTCTTTTCTTCTCAAGAGACTAAGAGAGAAACTCAACCTAAGACATTTACACAATACGCACACACACTCGCTCACAGAATACACTCAAACACATACACACACACTCACACAAACACACATTCACACACTCATACACACACGCACAGAATATGCTCAAACACTATACACACACTACACACACAGTCACAGAATACACACACATACATACATATTTACACACTCATATACACATGCACACATACACTAAAGATCAAATAAATAAATAAAGGCCCAATTTCTACAGGCCTTAAAATATCTTGTTGCACAGTAGAGACTACTTTTGCTCCTACTGCTAGATATTTAGTGGCTTCTGGTCTTTTTGAAACCATGGAAGGAGCTTTGACACTTATCTTTTTTCACAAATTTTGAGTCACAGTTTTCAAGAAAATGTAGACTGCTCCAAGCCTCTCACTAATGTCTAAAGCATGATTGATAAAAGCTCAGGGTCAGAAATTGGGGTTCAACCTGAAGATCCAAAGAACAAAACAGCCAGCCACTAGCTCTTACCTCGACCTCAATCTGAAGTGGCGATCCTGCCTCCAGGACTCTCAGAAAGAGACTGCGTGTTGAGAGCTGTTTCCTCCTGTTTTATAATCCTCTCTAGGCCTTGAATCAAAGGCGTTCACCACCGTGATTAAAGGCACGCACCGCCCGATTTCTATGGCAACTAGTGTGGCTACTGGGATTAAAGGTGCATGTCATTGTGGCTACTGGGATTAAAGGTGTGTTACCATAACCTCCTCTGTAAGGCTGACCAGTGGGACTGTTTCAGCTCTTCAGGCAGTCTTTATTTAATAAAATGCAATTGAAATGCCACTCACGTGTCACTTGTGATCATTTCAATCTGTGTCCCCCTAAAGTCCATATTGGGAAAAACTAGAGTCTTCCATGGGCATGCCACATGCTGCTCCCTGTCTCACCCTCTCCAACTCACAAAGCACCCTTTATCTTGTAAGTGTTCAGAATTCAAGTTTCTGTTTCACCGCCTTTGCCTTTCATGCTTGAATCTCATCATCTGATAGCACATTCAGGGTGTGTGCGCACACGCACACACACACACACACATGTGCACATGTGTGTGCATGTGTTTGTGTGTGAGCATGTATGTGAGCATGTGTGTAAGTGTATATCTGTGTGTATGCGCGCACATGCATATGAAACTATACATGTGTGTGTATCCACATAGGAAATTGTGATTTAATGTTTTTTTGTACTTCAAACTCCAACACCGTACCTGATATGTAATACACATTAACTAAGTCAGGAGTCATGACCCTTGTCGGGATCGAACAACTTCTTCATGTCAGTCATCTAAAATTCTCGGAAAACACTGATATATCTTACCATTCATAACAAAAATAATCTTATGGTCAGTGTCACCACAATATGAGGAACTGTATGAAAGTGCTGCATGCTGCAGCATTGGGAAGGTTGACAATCACTGTACTAAAGGTTTGTCCCTGAAGAACATTGTCCTTTTAAGTCTGAAAGTCTAACCTCCTAGAAAACCAGAATTAGCGTCGCTACCCCAATCTACTGCAAACCCACGACTTCTTTCAAAATAAACAAGCTTCCCAGGAAAGAAAGTAATGAAGACCCCTGAAAGGCAGGATGGTATTGAGGGCCTGGATTATTAAAATAAGGCCATAATCTAAATGGATGCTTTGAAATGAGCTAATACCTTGTGTGAATATTCAGTATTAGTCACTATTTTAAGAAGTGTTGAGCCTTAAGAATCATTTTCCATTCCAACTAACTTCTCAGATTTTCTTTGTATGAGAAAGAAAAATTCAAATGACAAGATTTCATTGGTGTTTATTAGTTCTAATTATAGGGTTTACATTTTAAAAAGAAGTACATGATCATAATGTCAGCCAAAGGTCATTGTGTGTGTGTGTGTGTGTGTGTGTGTGTGTGTGATGTTTTCGGTATTTAAGCTTCTGCTCTTGTCTGATTCCTCTACTGTAGTTCAGACATGAAAGAGGGGCAAAAGCAGAAAAGTTTGATTGGCAGCAAATGTGAATGGAACCAACCTTCTCCAAAGACACGACAGTGAAGTCTGGATAATGGTATAAATTGTGATAAAAGGTGAAAATTGGTCCATTTCATATGGTGTGTGCTCTGTGACTTCATGAATGTGAGGGGCGTTCAGATGATTGATGGGTGCTGTGTGGATCAAACCCATGTGGGTCTCAGGGTCATGCTTGCCTCTCAGGAAACACAATGGAGTCCTTCTGCAGTACTAATGACACAGGGCTGCTGCTCCACTAGTAGGCATAAATGACAGAGCATCCTAAGATTTCCATGAACCCCTGGGATTTTTTTTTAAGTCTTACTCTATTATCTTATGAATATGCTTTTCACATTATTGTTGTGCATCCCACCTTTTGGAAGCATGACTGCTGGAAAGCCAGATTAATTGTTGTGAATAACATGTGAGGAATATTGCTTTGAATGAGATTGTGTCTATTCTAGCACATTCTCTAAGCAAACCATAGGTGTACTCTATAATTCTTGAAAAGAGTGGTCTGTCTACGGATGGCTGCTGCTGCTCATTTATCTGCCCATCTATAACTGTCTAGTACCATACCATACACAAAACAGACGTCAGGAAGTGGTCTTGAGACTGAAGATGAAGAACAGTGTCTTTAAGCCACTGAGAAACTGAGCCTAGCCCTTCCACTAAGGCTAATACAACTTTGCCTTTGCCTGGAATGGGTGATTGGCTGTATGGTTAGGCCTGTCTAGGACTTGGATTGAAGGGCAGCTCAAGTTTCACCAAAGTCAAGAGAATGCTTGCATTTTCAGCAAACCGACACCCACAAATTGCCACCCACTGTCCACCCCACAAACTGCTTCTCAAATATTGTCCTGTTCTTGAAGTCAAAAAGCATATTTGTTCATGTTTTTATTGGATTCAAAATCCAAATATCTGGAAAGAAGAAGCATATTGCTGAAAAAGTAAACTGTCTACGCTTTGTTCCTGAATAACCAGGGGCTTAAATGGGACAATAGAGCATGGCATTTTACGGTGTTTCTTATAATGAAAGCTTAAGTTTCATCTGAGATTTGGAAATCTTGGAAATTTTTAAAACATGTAATTTAATTTCTTCTAAGCATTTTTTCCTGCCACAATATGCAGATTTGAAGTTTTTACCCAGCGTCCTCAGGGGCCTCTTTGATAATCTGATCACAGTTCTCCATTGCTCAAAGTCTTCGGTGCTTTCCCACTGACCCGCAGCAAAGTCCGGACCCCTCACGGCAGCCTTCAACTCCTGCCTCTCCCATGTTTGTCGAACTCCCACTCCAGCTCCCACATCCAGCCAGGCATTCATGTTCATCACTCAGCCCTGTTCCAGCATTCCCAGCCTCTACCTCCTGAACCTCCACTCTTACCCTTTCGGGCCATCACTTGACTGAGGGCTCAAGCTCAGGTTTCAGGGGAAAGCTCGCCTCACATATTTAGTTTCCACAGGTTACTGGCTGCCCTGTAGCATCTAGCATTTCCCCTCCGTGATTGTCTGTGTTCCTCACTCCCTCAGTGTTCGCTAAGGGCGGGTCTGGCACCTACCTCGGCAGTGATGTACCCGTGGGCACCAACACAGCCCAGAGCATACAACACTGCTCCAAGGAATGGCACAAGGTATCATTCACTGATAGCAGTGGCAGAGGCGGTCAGAGATTGCATGCAACATCTGTTTTATAATCTGTAGTTAAATCGTTAACAAACACAAATAAGGTTTTCTACTGACCTTGACAGAAAGCCTAAAGTCAGAATTGCCTGAATGAGCTACGAGCCTTTGGCTGTGAAGAAAGCAAGCCAAAATAAAATGCTTCTCTGTTTAAAAAAAAAAAAAGTGTCCTCTTTTGTACATGCTGAGAAGTCATAGGGTACAGCTTTGCTTTTTTTTTTTTGGCCTTTTTTAAAGTTATTTCAATATGTGGAGGATAAAGGAGGAGGCAGGAAGTAGGACACTGAAGAGTGCACACTGGGGCTGATTTGCCTTCCACCGCAGGCTGAGGTCTGATGGAAAGAGGCACACTGGTCGACCAGTTGGATATGATTTTCCATGGCTCCACAAAAAAGGATGAATCTATCCAGTGAACTAGAGATTCTCAGGCATAGGACCTATTCTCAGGATAGGACCTTTGGTCTTAACAGCTATGTACTTACACAGTAAGCACACTAGAAATAGTCAGGGAATGTTTTAAATATATTTACTTTTTACCATAAATATATAAATATTTTATGTAAGTAAACTACACATATCTTTTTATAAAGTAACAGTTTTACTGAGATATAATTAACACACTAACCAATTCATCCATTTAATGCATAGAAACCACAGGTTTTCTGGTTTCTTTTTTTAGTTAGTAGTAGCATGTGATTTTATATTTTATTTTCCAAATACTTGTTATTGAGCCATATATTTTTCTTCTACCCATTCCCTTTCTCTCCCTCCCCTTTCTACTCTCTACCATGATTTCCCACACTCCCTATTTACTCAGGAGATCTTGTCTTTTTCTACTTCCCATGCAGATTAGATCCATGTATGTCTCTCTTAGGATCCTCTTTGTTTTCTAGGGTCTCTGGGGTTGTAAATTGTAGGCTGGAATTTTCTTTGCCTTATGTCTAAAAGCCACTTATAAGTGAGTACATGCGATATTTTTCTTTCTGGGTCTGGGTTACCTCACTCAATATGATGTTTTCTAGATCCATCCATTTGCCTACAAATAAAGATTTCATTATTTTTTCTGCTATGTAGTACTCCATTATGTAATATATTTTTATCCATTCTTCAGGCAAGGGGCTTTAGGTTGTTTCCCAGTTCTGGCTATGACAAGCAATGTTGCTATGAACAAAGCTGAGCACATGCCCTTGTGATAAAATTGAGCATCCTTTGGGTATATACTCAAAAGTGGTATTGCTGAGTCTTGAGGGAGGTTGTTTCCTAATTTTCTTAGAAATAGCAATACTGATTTCCAAAGAAGCTGTACTAGTTTGCACTTTCACCAGCAATGGAGGAGTGTTCCCTTTACCCCACATCCTCTCCAGCATAAGCTGTCATCAGTATTTTTGATCTTGGCCATTCATGTAGGTGTAAATTGGAATCTCAGAGTTGTTTTGATTTGCATTTCTTTGATGGCTAATGATGTTGAGCATTTTCTTAAGTGTCTTTCAGTCATTTTAGGTTCATTATTCAGAGTTCTCTGTTTAGGTCTGTGCCCCATTTTTTAAATTGATCTATTTGTTCTTTTGATGACCAATTTCTTGAGTCCTTAGTATATTTTGGAGATCAGCCCTCTGTCTGATGTGGGCTTGGTGAAGATCTTTTCCCATTCTGAAGGCTGCCATTTTGTCTTGTTGACCATGTCCTTTGCTTTACAGAAACTTCTCAGTTTCGGAAGGTCCCATGTATTAGTTATTGCTTTCTGTGTCTGTACTACTGGGGTTATATTTAGGAACTGGTCTCCTGCGCCAATGTGTTCAAGTGTATTTCCCACTTTCTCTTCTATGAGGTTCAGTATGATTGGTTTAATGTTGAGGTCATTGATCCATTTGAACTTGAGTTTTGTGCATGGAGATAGATACGGTCAACTTTTATTCATCTACATGTTGATATCCAGTTATTCTAGCACCATCTGTTGAACATGCTTTTTTTTCCATTTTACATTTTTTGCTTCTTTGTCAAAAATCAAGTGTTCATAGGTGTGTGGATTGATATCCAGGTCTTTGGTTTGGTTCCATTGGTTCTCCTGTCTGTTTTTATGCCAATATTAGGCTGTTTTCAGTACTGTAGCTCTGTAATAGAGTTTGAAGTTAGTAATTGTGATGCCTATAGAAGTCCCTTTATTGTATGGGTTTGTTTTGGCTATCCTGGGATTTTTTGGTTTTCCATGTGAAGTTGAATACCATTCTTTTGAGGTCTGTGAAGAATTTTGCTGGGATTTTGATGGGCATTGCAT